>JABUQX010110969.1:0-35000 GCA_015478945.1 Trachelipus rathkii
AGAGTTAAAGGTATGATAGGTTATATTTTAAATGTTATAGGCTGTGTGAGAGGCATGGCACGTTAGGACCTATATATATATATAATATAATATATTATTTATATATATATATATATATATAATTAATATATATATATTATCATATATATATAATCTTTTATAAGTGGGTCACTGCTAACTTTCGAATGGAATTTGGTACTTGCGAGTTCTTTGAGGAGGTTGTCTTCTGTGACTGTTGGCTGGTTCCTTAGATAAATTTGGGGATTTCACGTAACACCTTCCTATCTTGTTCTTGGCTTATTGGGTTCGTGGCTGGTATTTGACCTCCAGTTGGTTGTCTTGATAATTGAGGGTCACTCTGACCCGGAGCGTTGTCGTTGTGTTCTTTATTATTTGAGTTTCTTGATAGCAAAAACTTTTACATATTTAATAAATAATTAACTTGTTTCTTTATTATTGGGGTACTCCGTGACTCTTAGTTGCCTGTTTTCTTTATATTTGGGGTCATGTTTTACCACCGGTGATGCCGCGGCCCAGTTTAGCTGTTCTTCCATATTGGGGTTAGGTGACGTCCGCAATTGTCTGCAGGTTCTTATATATATTATGAGGGTTGTGACAGTGACCCAGCTGCTTGTTCTTTATATTTGCAGTTTCTTGTTGTTCTTTACATATGAGTCACTTGACTCCATTGTTTGTTCTTTATAAAGGGGGGTTCCCTAACCCCAGTTGCTTGTTCTTTAAAATCGAAGGCGTACGTAAGCCCCAGTTGGCCGGTTTTCTTTATATTGGGGCGTCATCGTGAACCAATTAACTTGTTTACATATTAGTCGCAGTTTCCTTTTTGCTAATCATTGTTATCACGTGGACACTTGTTGCTGTTCCAATGCAGTTGCCAGTACATTGGGAATGATATTAAATAATAAATAATCTAGTAGTATATAATACAGTTATAACATTATAGGAGAGTATACTATATATATATATATATAATTAATATTATAACTTTTTGTTTAGTTATATGATTATATGTGTATTAATTATTTTGGGGTTCTTGATTATTTTATATATTTCTAGTTTATATTTCAATTTAACTCACCAAATCTTTAAATTTACTTATTTTATTTTTCTGATTGATGTTTTAGTTATATATTTTATTATATTATTTTTTTAAGTTGGGTGTCATCTGCTATTTTGAGAGACTCCTGTATGGGATTGTGTTTTGTGGTTTTGGTGTGAGACGGGTGGGATGTTTTTTTCGAGTCTTTAAGTATTTGCTGACTTTCCTTTGTCTGGCTGGTTTTTGGGTGCTTGTGGCTTGTATGTTTTGGGGTATTCTACTTTTGTTATATCTCTTTTTTCTCGTTTTTTTTGTTAGGTTGGACTGTTTTTGTTTTTCTTTCCTTTTTTTTTTTTTTTTTTTTATTGGTTGTTTTATATTGACCTCCCAGTTGTTTTTGGTTCTTTTATTATTTGAGGTCATACCTGACGTTTCCTGCTTTGCTTGTTTTTATATTTTCAGTTTCTTGTTGTTTTATATTGGGGTCTCGTTGTATCCCTAGTTTGCCTGTTTCTTTTTATTTTTATTTTTTTTTGGGTGTTCTGCGTGGTCCTGGTTCTTGAGGCATCTCTGCTATTATGTAAGTATTCATTATGCATTGATTTTGGTGGTTGGCATGTGTTTATTATTTCGTAATGAATGTGTTTGTTTACTAGAGTGTTGCTTACTGTATAGTATGAGGTTTGTGATTATGTTAGAAATCGTGAGTGGTTCTTTGGGGATCTTTTACGTGTAATTGGGTGAAGTGACCCAGCTGCTTGTCTTTATATTGTCCAGTCTCTTGTTCTTTTAATCATAGGAGTCACTTGACTCCATGGTTTGTTCTTTATAATGGGTGTTACCTACGCCATTTGGACGTGGATTGTTTGGCTCTGATTTCTGTGAGCGATCCGATCGATCGTAGAGTGTCACGTACTGACGCGCATAGTACCAGAAGTTGCGTTTATATTTCTTTGTATATTTACAGGAGTTGGGGTATGGTGTACTTAACCCATTACTATCATATTGCGATGTGTTATATTACATATACCAATACGCTGAACTATTTGTCATAGTTAGGTGTGAGTCATATAGACTGTTTGTTTTGGGTACCCTTAAGCTAGTGTGTGGGTGTCGTTCGTCGAGGTAAGAATAGACCGTACAGCTATCGCCCCCTAGTTGCTTGTTCATAGTGTAGGTGTGAGGTCGTGTAGCGAGTGAGCAGAGTTAGATTGGCCAAGATTATCACAAGTGCAGCAGGTACTGAGGTCACAATGATATACTATATGATCACTGGATATATCATCGATATTATAGTATTATTAATATATATAATATTTATTTATAATATACTATAAATATTATATGTAGTATAACTATATAGTATGTATATTAATGATATAAGTATACGTTATTAGATCTTATATATCTATTAGTTTATGAATTGTATAATAATGTATCTACTGAGACGGAGCATTATGTAAAAGAGTGGTCAATGTGGCTGAGAGTAACAGGTCGATGGAGAAGTTTGTAGGTAAGCTGTCGTATAGTTCTAAGGAGAGGATTTGGTTTTTTTTTTTTCCCGAGAGAGTTCTCCTTAAGTAGTCCTTTGGACTAGTGTCTAGCTGTTGCTTGGATTGCGATTGATAAGTTGAGGGCATACGGTTAGACCCCAATTTAACAATGGTTCCTTAAACATGAGATTGGGGCTTATTTGACCCCAATGATCATTGGTTCTTTTGAATAGCATTATGATGGCTCACCTGAGCCTTGTGGTTGACTCGAGCTTGTCTTTGTCGTAGCGCTGTTGTAGTATTTTCGAGTTTCTTGTATTGTTTTATAATGTGAGTAGGGTCGCATCGTGAGCCAACTAAAGGTATGGCCTATGTTCTTGTATGGTTTTATTGGGGTTCTCGTGACAACTCAGAGATTCGCCTGTTTCTTTACATTGGGGTCCATGAATTACCCGAGTTGCTTGTTCTTCATATTGGGGTTCGGTGACCCCAGTTGCCTGGTTCTTTATAGATTGGGAGGTAAGTCGGGACCCGAGGTTCGCGAAGGTAGGGCTGCCCTTGTTCTTGATAATATTGTACAGTCTCTTCAGTGTCTTGTACATAGGAGTCACTTGAACGGATACCGCCTGTGTTCTGTTTCCTTGATATGGATGGGAGGTTCCTAGCCCCAGTTGCTTGTTTTCTTTATATATTAGGGTCAGCGTAACAGCCCGAGTTTGCTCTTTGGTCTTTAGGTAGATGTGGGTGCATGTGAACCCAGTTGACTTGTTTAGGCATATTGTCAGTTTCTTTTATTAACATTGGTTATCCGACGGTCGACAACTTTGTCTGCTTGTTCTTGGAAAAGCAGTTTCCGAGCAGGATATAGAATGTCCAGATACGACGTCAGGGAAGAGTGCACTTGACTATGATTAGTTGATGAGTATGAGTACAGTAGGACCTAGACTGGGTACGTAGCGATATAGTAAGGCTACTATAGTATATATGATATATATATAATATAATTATATTATCATATATATAATATATATATTATAATATATGATATATATATATATATCATATATATATATATTATTATGATATATATATTCTAACATTAATCATATATATATATATAGTAGTATTAGTATATATATATAATATAATATACATATATTATATTATATATATATATATATATATATAATTTTTATGCGAGTGGCTTCACTGCTAACTCGATGGATTTAGTACTTTTCGAGTATTTAAATTTGGCTTCTGCTGTTGCTTGTTCTTGAAATTGGGATCACGTAACCCCATTTACTTGTTCTTCATTTTGGGGTTATTTGACCCCCAGTTTTTGGTTCTTTATATTGAGGTCACCTGACCCCAGGTGCTTGTTCTTATATAATTATGTTACAGTTCTCTTGTTTTTTACTTAGTTGGAGGTCGCGTGACCGGCCTAGTTGCCTTGTTCCTCTTAATATTGTGGGTCTCGTGGACCGGCTAGTATGCCGTGTTCTTTATCATGGGCGTGCATGGTTATGTCCATGTTGCCTTGTTCTTCATCTATGGGGTTAGCGTTGAGCCCAGTTTTGCTGGTGTCTTTATATTGGGGGTAAGTATGCATGAACCCCAGCTGCTTGTTCCTTATAGTTGTCAGTCTCTTGTTCTTGCTACATAGGTAGTAACACTGAAGCTCCCATTGTTTTTCTTTATTGAATTGGGGTTACCATGATACCGCCCAACGGTTGCATTTAGTTACTCTGCATCGGGATGAGGAGAAAGAATAACGGTGTCTAAGAGCTGTAAACCCCGTAGATGCTGCTTTTTCTTTATATTGGGGGAGTCTACTTATGTTGAAAACAGGCCCCCGAGTATATCTTAGCATCTTGTGGGGACTGTTTGGTACAAGAGATAGGTATGAGGTCAGGTTGTCTGTAGGTGAATTCGACTATATACATTGCTTACATAAGGACACAAGTTGAGGTCAAACAGCAATGAGTATGGAGAATTGTGCCTTGTTCCTTAGGCGTATAGGAGTAATGCAGCACGTTGCCAGATACTGGATTGGGAGAGAAATATGAGGGTAGGTAAGTTGTAGTATATAATGACTATACTGATAGCGTATATCTATTATATATATATATATAATATATATATATTATATATAATATATATATATATAATATATAATATATATAGTGTATATAGTATAATATATATATATACGAAATATATTTTTAAAGTTAGGACACTGACTAAACTCGAATGGATTTGGTACTTGTTTCGAGTCGCTTTAACATTGAACTGTCTTCTGCTGTTGCTTGTTCTTGATATTGGGATCACGTAAACCCATTTACTTGTTCTTGCTATTGGGGTCTGCGATTGTCCTTTTTTTTATACCTCTTTTTTTGTGAATTAGGACAGTCTGGGCGAGTCGGTTTTGGTTTTTCGGCGTTTTTTCTTTTTTTTCTTGAACTTGTTTTCGTGGTATTTAATATCGTTCGCTGCTGGCTTTGTCGCGGTCTTGGGTCATTGTTTCATGCTTTTTTGGTTTTTCGCCGATGGGGTGTTTTTTTTGTGTATTTTTTTTTTTTTTTCTTGTTGTTTCCTTTTATTGCACCCAGTTGTGTGTGGTTCTTTCATATCGAGCGTCCACGGCTGACCCCAGCTGCTTGTTTCTTGTAATATTTTTCAGTTTCTTGTTTTTTTTATATTTGAGGCTCGTGACCCGCTAGTTGCCTGTTCTTCTTATATTCGGGGTCTCGTTGACCCTATGTTTGCCTGCCTGTTCTTGCTTATTGGGGTTCATGTTACCCCAGTTGCTTGTTCTTGCATATGGGGGTAGGTGGACACGCCCAGATTGCCTTGGGTTCTTAGTATTGGGGTGGAAGTTTGACCAAAATGCCTTGTTCTTTTTATATTGTCAGTCCCTCTTGTTCTTATAACATTAAAGAGTCACTTGACTGTAATTGTTTGTTCTTTTAGATAATGGGGTTTCTACCTAACCCTCCAGTGGCTCTGTTCCGTTATTATTATATGTTGTCACGTGTTGTTAATTTTTTTCTTCTGTTCTTGTTGTCTTGTCTTTGGCGTTTGGTATTGTGGTGCTATGTGGTGTGTTGTAGACTCCAGTTTTTTTACTTGTTTTTTTTTTTATGCGGCGGTTATGCGGCATTAGGTGCTTGTTGGTCTGTTTTTATTTTTCGGGTTCTTTTTGTATTTTTCTTACAAATTTTTTTTTTTTTTTTTTCTTGTTTTATTTTTTTTCTTTGGTTCTCTAGTTTTTTGTTTTTTTGTTTTTTTCTTGTTCTTCTGTGTCCCTTCTTGAAGATTACTTCTGTTTATATCCATTCTTTTTTTCCGGGGTGCCTTTTTGGTTGTTGTTTTTATTTGTTTGTGTGAAAGAATCTTTTACCGCGATTTGTTTGTGTGTATTTATACAGTTTCGACGAATATATATTATTATAAGGGGGTATTTGTTTTCCTTTTTTTAAGGCTTTATTTTTCCTTTATGTACAACATAATCTCTATTATAGATTTTATATAGATTTTTTTATCGAGTTATATATTATATATAAGGTTATAGTTTTTATATTATATATATTATTTTATATATATAATATATATATATATTATATATTATATATATATATATATTATATATTATATATATATAATTTTTATACAGTGGACACTGCTAACTCGATGGATTTGGTACGTTTCGAGTCTTTAAAAATTTGGCTTCTGCTGTTGCTTGTTCTTGAATTGGGATCACGTTAACCCACATTACTTTGTTCTTCATATTGGTGGTTATTTGACCCCAATTATTGGTTCTTTTAATTGAGGTCACATGACCCCAGCTGCTTGTTCTTTATAATTTCTTCGTTTTCTTGTTTTTTATATTGAGGTCTCGTGACCCTCTAGTTGCCTGTTCTTAATATTGGGGTCTCGTGACCCCTAGTTGCCTGTTCTTTAAATTGGGGGGTTAATGTTACCCCAGTTGCTTGTTCTTCATATTGGGGTTAGGTGACCCCAGTTTGCTGGTTCTTTATATTGGGGTGAGTGACCCCAGCTGCTTGTTTTTTATATTGTTCAGTCTCTTGCTCTTTACATAGGAGTCACTTAACTCCATTGTTTGTTCTTTATAATGTGGTTACCTAACCCCCCCAGTTGCTTTGTTCTTTATAATAGGGTCACGTAACCCCAGTTGCTTTTTCTTATATTGGGGTCATTGTGAAGCACAGTTTAACTTTGTTTTACAAAAAAATATTGTCAGTTTGTCCCTTTTTCTACAATTTGTTATCACGGACACTTGTTGCTCTGTTTCTTAATGGCTAGATCATGCCAGATACATTGGGAAATATATATAATATATATATATATATAATATCATATATATATATATATATATTATATATATATTTTTTTATTTTTAATTATATTATGATTATTATATAAGTTGATATTTATATTTATTTATATATTTTTTTGTTTTTTATTTGGTTATTATAATTTGTATATTATTTTTTTATATTATTATATAGGTAATATATTATATATTTATATGCTTTAATATTTATATATATTAATATATTATTTGTCTTTATATATTATATTTATTTATTATTATTTTTTATTATTTTATTATTTTAATATGTTTATTTTTTTATTTAGTTTTTTATTTTATATTATATATAATATAATTAATTATATTTTATATTATATATATTTTTATTTCTTATATTTTTTTATAAGTGGGCAGCTAGCTAATCTTATCTCGATGGATTTAGTTTTTTTCGAGTCTTTAAATTGGCTCTTGTCCTGTTTTTATTGCTTATATGTTTACTTAGATTATTGGTGATCACTGGTTACTCCCATTTCAATACTTGGTTCTTTCATATTGGTAGGTTATTTTGATCCTTCTCTTAGTTGTTCGTTCTTCTTTATCTTGAGGTCACCTGACCCCAATTGCTGTTGCTGTTTTTGCTGTTTCTATTGTTATTTTTCAGTTTTTGTTTTTTAAATATTGATGGTTTCTATTACCTTGTTGACCTTTCCTTATGTTACCCTTGTTCTTTTAATTATATCTTGGGGGTCTCGTGTAACTCTTCTTAGTTGCCTGTGTTCTGTTTATTAGGGGGGGCATTGGTATCGTGGTGGATGGTTTATGATGTATCTTTTATTTTTTCTTATTTTTGTTGTTTCTTTTTTTTTTTTTTGATTTTTTTTTTTTCTCTCATATTTTTTTTTCTTGCGGTTTGTTTGTTTGTTTTCTTTATGTTGCGTTTGTCTTGGTTGTGTTTAGTGTTGGCGGTCTTTTATTTTCCATGGTTTAAGTCTTTGATTCTTTTATCATATTGGGATGATTTTTAGGTTGAACCCTCAGTATGTCTTTGGTTTAGCTATCTTTATCTATTGGGGTGCAGTGAGTCTCTTTTCCAGCTGCTGTTCTTTATATTCTTGTTCAGTTCAACTCTATTGTTCTTCTTATACTATTCCTATCCCTTAGAGCTCATTGTTTTGTTTCTTTATAATTGTGGGTGTTGAATCCTTTTATACCCATTTGTTGTTCTTTTTAATTACTATATGTGTTTTGTCTACGTTATAATCACTAGCCTTAGTTTGCTTTTTTTTTCTATTTTATAATTGGGTGTGATCATATTTGAACTCCATTGCTCTCTTCTTCCATAAGTTTAACTTACGTTTTCTCTTGTATGTTCACGTTTTTCTTTCTTTAACATTGATTTATGCACTGAGGTACGTATTGAGATTACTACTTGCTTTGCTTTTAGTTCTTCTTTTATAATTCATCTTTGAATGCAATGGGTCTGCACAAGCGCATATATCATAATTTGGGGAAAGATATTAATATATATCTTATAGAAATTACCATGATACTTTTTTAGAAAAGGCTACTAATTATTTTTTATCTTCAGCTATTGCGTTTCTTACTACTTTCTAAATTTATTTATTTAGATTATTATCTCTTATGTATAGTTATATCTAGTGTCTACGGTACTTACATGAATTATCACTTATTATATGATATTTAATTATATATTGTTTTATATATATTATATATATATATATTAATTATATTTATATTTTATTATTTATTTTTATAGGGTTTCGAAGCTGGGATTCACATTAATAAAGAATGAATTTGGTACTTTTCGCAGTCTTTAATTTGGCTCTGCTGTTGCTTTGTTCTCTTTTGATATTGGGTATCTTACGTAACCTCATTATACTGTTCTTACATTAATTTGGTTTTTTTTTTTTACCCAGTTTTTTTCACCCAGTTTATTTTATTTCACCAAGTTATTTCACCGCGCTATGTGCTGTTCTTTTATAAGTTTGGGTTCTAAGTCATCTTTTTTTGTTTCTTGTTTTTTTACTTTAGGATGTCTGACTTTTGTTTATCTCCGTATTGGTTGTTGTTCTTTTATATGTGGTGTTGTTTTACCAACGCCTCAGTTGCTTGTTGCGGTTTATATATTAAGGTTGTCTATACGGTGTAAACGCCCAAGTTTTGTTTTTTTCTTATATATTTTGGTCATTTTTGTGAACTAGTTTTACTTTTGTTGTATTCATATTGTACTAGTTTCTTTATTTCTTTTATATCTTGTATGAATCACGTGACACTTGGTTGCTTGTGTTCTTAGAGCATAGTTTTTCGCTATAGATTGACATTGGGGAAATTATATATGGGTTAGTTATTGGGCTTTGAGTATTATTATTATTTTGCCTGAAATTTCCTGCTTTGTTTGTTTTGGATTTAGTGAGGTTATTATATATATATTAATATAATATATATATATATATATATCTATATATATAACTATATTATACGGTATATATATATATATATATATATATATATATAATGTATATAATAAATATAATAATATATATTATAATATTATATATTATACTAATATATATATACTATAATATATATATATATTATATGATATATACAATAGCATCGCCTAGAAGCAACAATATAACTTATGGCCATTTGCAATTATTATCAGTATTGATGCTTATTGTATTTCGAGTGATAGAGTATTATTAGGTTAGTTTAATTATGTGTATTGTTGAGTTCTTGGTTATTGCTATAATGTAGGTTATATCTTATTTTATGATTGTTATCTGTTGAATATAGTTATATTATATTACTGAGTATGTGGTTGATTAGTTAGTATTAGATATTGTTTTATTTTTGATTATAAGGTATTTTTTATTAGAGGTTGAGTGGTGATTGAGCTAGGTGTTATTGTGAGGATTGATTGATTTGCGTATGGTGTTTTGTTGGTTGTGTTATTTGATTAGGTATATATGCTAGGTGAAGTTTCTTATTGAGTTATGTTGTATATAGTGTAGGTGATAGGGTCATTTCTTAATATATTAGGGGATTATTAATTTTATAAGTTGGCTGCACTTTCTCGATGGATATTATGGTACTTCGATTCCTTAAATTGGCTTCTGGCTGATGTTGCCTTGCTTCTTGGATAGGGAAATCTTCCGTAGACCCCCTCATTTTACTGTTGTGCGTTTTTCCGGAGAGTTGGTGTTATTTTGACCTCCCGTCGTCTGTTGGTGGGCTTTTTTATGAGTTCTGGGTGAGGGCACTGAGCCGCTCAGCTGTCTGTGTCCTTATATTTTCATTTTGTGTTTTTTATATTTGAGTTGTTCTCTGTGTTCTGATGTTTTGGCTCGTGTTCTTATAGTTAGGTTGGGTTCCTTCGTGTTTCCTCCAGTGTGCGCGTGGGTTCGTTTTATTAATTTGGTGTGATCGTGTTTATCGGGCGGCGTGGGTTCGACTTTCGGTTTAGGGGCTGGGTGTCCAGTGCCTCTGTTCTTCATATGGTTTTTATGGTGAGAGGGCCTCAGTATGGGCTTTTGTTCAGTTGGTGTTGTATAGTGTAGTGGGGCGTTGTTTTGTGGGTTTGTGGGGTTGTGAATATGTTTAGCTCGGTGTCCATCTGCTTCGTTGACTTTTACTATCTGGTCATTCGTGAGTCAGTACTCGGTGTTACTTTGTTACATGGGATTACTAAATAAAAAGGTCCCTTCTTTGCAACTTAGACTCCATGTTTGTTTCTTTTAATTTCGGGGTATTTTCCGTAGCTGCCAAACGACGATGCTTCAAAAAATTTAGGGTGGGTTCCTAGCGTGACTCTTTTCCAGTTGCTTGTTTTCTTTAATATTTTGTGGCGCGCATGGGTGAGAGCGGCCAGTAGCTGTTTTTATACATATTGTAGTTGTGTCCTTGTATTAGAGTGTGGATGTGAAAATTACATGATGTAATTTATCACTATCTGTGTGTGACATGTGTTTCTTATTATGGCAAGTGCGCAGATTATCATGTGTTGGGAACAGGCTATATCCTGAAAACTAGGTGAAAGTTTCTAGTATATATGTATTGTATTTGTGGTATGTCTGATGTTAGGTTGTGGTATTGTGTACGTGTTTAGTGTTATTATTTTTGGTAAATTTGCGTCTATTAGCTAGGTGTTTTTAGGGCTTATATGTTAATTTTTTGTCAGTCGGGTTGTTTTATATACCTTTTTTTATTTATTAGTACTAGGTATTTGATTTTTTTTTGGTGATGTTGAGGTTATTTTGTATTTTATCGTGATTTGGGACCAATATATTTAACATCGAATAGGTGAGTATTATTTTTTATTGATATTAGGTTTTTTATTATTTTAGGGTGTGAATCTTTTTTATTTCTGATAGGTTTGCTGTTATTATTATATTTGATTGTTGTTATGTTTTATTTTTTATATATTATTCATGTGTCTTTATTATGTTTTTTTTTTTTTTTTTTCCGTAATATGGTAAGTAGTGGATTTGAGGTACTTCGGAGAGTCTTCTGAGGAGTTGTGTTGCTTTGCTTGTTGTGCTTTGGTGTTCGTTGATTATTTTCTTTGTGGTTGTTATCACTGTTTAATTCTTCTTTTTCTATTTAACTTGTATCTGGTTTTTCATATTATGTGGTTTATTGTGACCTCCTAAGTGTGATTGGTTTCTTTTGAATTATTTGTGTGGTGGGGTCGAGCGCTGACCTTCCAGTGCGCTGGCGTGTTCTGCTGGTATATTTTCGGTTGGTTCGTCGTGGTTTTTGTTTATTTGGTGTGGTCTGCGGTGAGGGCGCGGGCGGGGGGGGGCTAGGTATGCCTGTTTTCATTTATATTGTGGGGGTGTCTCGGTGACCTGGCTGAGTGCCCATGTTTTTTGCTTCTTCGGGTTGTTTTTATTATTTGGTGGTCAATGTTTACCTTTTATTGTTTTTTCTCAGTTTTGTCTTATGACTTTGTTCTTTTCAATATTAGTGGGCTATTATGGTATGATCCCGAAGTTTTAATGCCTTGGTTATTTTATCTTTCTAAGATTTTGGGTGTCGTTACTAGTGCTTCTGGTATAAGTTCCTATATCATATTAGTTTGTTTGTACTAATTAGGAGTCACTTGACTTATCCAGTTTGTTCTTTATTAATGGGGTATTTTACCTTTTAATCCATTTGCTTTTGTTCTTTTATATATAGGGTCTACGTTAACCTCCTAGTATGCTTATTTTCTTTTATTAATTTTGGGGTATCAAGTGAACCCCATTTTTTTCTTTTGTTACTTTGTTTTTAACATATTTGTCAGTTTCTTTTTTCTTACATTTGTTTTTATTCACGTGACATCTATGTTGCTTGTTTCTTAATTGCAGTTGCTCAGATTATATACAATTATTGGGTATAATACATATATGATTATATATATACTTTTTAAGTTCGTAGGTGAAACTAAAGTATATTATATAATTTTTTTATGATTTATTTTTATATATATTTTTATTATATATATATATATTTTTATATATATATTTTTATTCATATATTATATATTTATATATATTATTCTTTTTATTTTTTTATATATATTTATTATTTTATTTATTTTATCTATATATTTTATATATATTATATATTATATTATTTATATTTTTTATGCTATTGTTTTATAGAGTTGGCTAGTCTTTTTTTTTTTGGGTGGTCTATAGCTTTGTCGATGGATTTGTGTTACGTTTTCTGTGAGTTTTTATATATTTTGTGGCTTTCCTGCTTGTGTTGCTTTCTTCGTTATGTTTGGGATATCATAATAGGCCCTCTTTGTTTTTTTTGTTTCTTTTTATCGTTAATCCTCTTCTATTATACTTGTTCTGTTGCGTCATTTCTGGGTTATTTGACTCGCTATGTTTGTTCCTTTGGTTCTTTTATTATTGAAGGTCACCCTGACCCGCAGCTGCTTTGTTCTTTAATATTTTCAGTTTCTTGTTTTTTATATTGAGGGTTCTTGACATTTGTTTGCTGTTCTTTATATGGGCGTCCGTGAACCCAGTTGCCTGTTTGCGGGAATATCGGGTCGGATTGTTTATCCTGTTGGTTTTTTTTTTTGCTCGGTTCCTAGTTGCTTGTTCTTCATATAGTGTCTGTTTATTGTTTGTTGACCTGTCCAGTATGCTGTTGTCTTTTATATTGGGTGTATATAAGGTTGACTCCTATGCTGCTTGTTCTTTTATAATTGTCAAGTCCTTGTTCTTTACATAGTGATTGTTTTCACTGATCTCCACATTGTTTGGTTCCTATATTATTGTGGTGTTACCTAATCCCCAGTTGCTTGTGTTCTGTAGAGGAGAGGTGTGGGTTGTCATCGTACCCGCGAGTTTGCTTTTGTTTTCTTAATATTTTTTGGGTGCTCTATTCTGAGATTCTTATAGTTTTTCTTGTAGCTTCGAAAGAGTTCTCTTCTTCGCGTTGTTGCTTTGTTCTTTAATCATGCCTCTTGGGTTACTGTTGAACATCTTGTTGCTTGTTTCTTAATGCTACTGTTGCCGCAGATTACATTTGGGAAAATATTATATATATTTAATTATTATTATTATTATTTAAAAAAATATTATTCTATATTATATAATATTTTTATTATCATTAATTCTTATATATAATTAAATTAATATTAATATATATAAATATTATATATATCTATTATATATATTTTTATTTATTCTTATACTATTTTATAAGTGGTGTTAATCTACTTGCTTAACTTCGATATGGATTTGGTTACTTTTCTGAGTCTTTAAAGTTGGTTCTGCTGTGCTTGTTCTCTTGATATATTTGTGGATTCTACGTTACCTCATTTACTTGTTCTTATCATATAATTGGTGGTTTATTTGACCCCATGTTTGGTTTGGTTCTTTTATATTGAGGTTTCACTCTGACCCCATTTTTGTTTTTTTATTTTTTGCTGCTTGCATCACTTATATTATCAGTTTCTGTTTTATTTTATATTTTGATGGTCTCTTAGTGACCCCTAAGTTTTTGCCTGTTCTTTATTAAATTGTAGGTAGTTCGGTGACTCCGTATTTGCCTGTTTTCTTATATTTGGGGTCATATTACCTTTTTCCAGTTTTTATGCTTGTTCTTATTATTACATATTTTCTTATTCAAAGTGGCTATTTCTTATAGCGGTCCATTATATATTGGGGTTGAAGTTGACCCCTTCTAGCTGCTATTTGATTCTTTATTTATTTGTCAGTTCCTTCTTGTCTTTTTAATAGGAGTCATAACTTGAAACTCTCATTGTTTGTTCTTTAAAAATGGGGTTACCTAAACGCCCCAGTTGCTTTATGTTCTTTAAATAAGTTAAATGGGTCACGTTATTTATCTTTTCATTTGCTTTTTTTTCCTTTTATTTATTTTTGGGGGTCATGTGATTCTGTCCCAGTTAACTATTGTTTTTTTTATCAGTCTGTTAATCCAGTCTTACGTACCTTAACTATTGTTTTTTAATAGTATGCTACATATACGTCTTTCGTATGTTCTTTAATGCAGTTGCTCAGTATACATTTGGAAATATTAATTATTATCTATATTTTATATTATTTAATATATATGTATTATTATATGTTTTCTATATTATATATTTATATTTTTTATTTATATATTTATATTTTTTTATTATTTTAATATATTTTTTTATTATTTTATTTTATTATTTATATTTATATATATTATATATTTATTTATTATAATTTTTATTAAGTGGGTACACTGCTAACTTTTTTACGATAGGATTTTTGGTACTTCAATTTTCTGATAGTCTTTAAAATTTGGACTTCTGTCCTTGTTGCTTGTTCTTATTTGATATATTTGGGCATTTTTAGCGTAAATCCCCATATTTTTATTTCTGTTTCTTCTAATATTTAGGGGTTTATATTTTAGTACCTCAGAATAGTGAGTGTGGTCTCTATCTTGAGTGTCAATTCTCTTGACCCCAGCTGGCTTGTTAACTGTAATTATATTTTCAGTTTCTTTTGTGTTTTTTATGAGTGTCAC
Source organism: Trachelipus rathkii (assembly GCA_015478945.1). Lineage (NCBI taxonomy): Eukaryota > Metazoa > Arthropoda > Malacostraca > Isopoda > Trachelipodidae > Trachelipus > Trachelipus rathkii. Next base: position 14,927 of record JABUQX010110969.1, read on the forward strand.
TCGTGACTCCTAGTTTAGCCTGTTCTTTATTATTTTTTGGGGTCATGTCTCCGTGACCCTCTTATGTTGCCTATGTTCCTTTATATTTGGGGTCAATAGTTACCCAGTTGCTTGGTTCTCAATAATGGGGTTAGGTGACCCTTTTCATGTATGCTTGGTTTCTTTATTATTGGAGTGTGAAGTGACTCCCAGCTGCTTTGTTTCTATTATTATTGTCAGTTACCTCTTGTTTTTTTTACATAGGAGTCACTTAATGTACCTCCATTTGGTTTATGTTATTCTTTAAAAATATTGGGGTTACCTTAACCCCCAGTTTTGACTTTTTCTTTATAATAGGGTCACGTAACACCCTAGTTTGCTTTTTCTTTATAATTGTAGTGGGTCATGTGAACTCCAGTTAAACTTGTTTTTAATATTTGGTCAGTTTTACTTTTTCTTACATTGTTTAATCTTTACGTGACACTTGTTAAATTGTTCTTAATGCATGTGTTGTCCAGATATACATTGGGAAATATTAATAATTAAATATTTTTATATATATATTATTATATTTTATTATTCTTATATATATATATTATATAGATAGTATAATTATATAATTTTATTATATATTATATTTATTTATAATATATTTATAGTATATTTATTTTATATTTAATATTATTTTATTGATATATATATATTATATATTATTATGTATTAATTTATTTATTTATTATTTTTTTAACATTTAAATTCTTTCAATTATTTTTATTTATTTTATTATTTCATTTTAATATATATATTATGGTATTAAAACTTATATTATTTTATTTTTTAAATGTGGTGTTCACTGCTAACTTCGATGTGGATTTGTGCTTTAGAGTCTTTTATATATTATTTGGCTTTGCTGTTGCTTTGTTTCTTGTGATATTGGATCACTAGTAACCCCATTTAACGTTGTTCTTCATCATTGGGTTAGTTATTTTTGCGCCTGCAGTTGTTGGTTCTTATATATTTAGGCAGTTTTCTCAACTCGCGATGCTTGTTTATTTACATTTATTGTACAGTTTTCTTGTCTTATCCCTGGTTTGGATGTATTCTCTAGTTTGCCTGTTTTATATTTGGGTGTCTCTGTTATCTTCTTATTTTTGCCTGTTTACTTTAAATAACTTGGGTGTCAATTTGTTTATTCCATTATTTTTTTTTTCCATGTTGTCATTTTGTTTCTTCTATATTGATATAATTAGCTGAAAAACTAGCGTTTGCTGTTCTTTCATATTTGGGTTACGATAGATTCGATCTCCTAGCTTCTTATTTTCATAATTTATGTTTGTCTTATTTTTTATTTTACGTGTGAACTACTTTATGATACTCTAATTGTTTTGTTCTTTTTTTTTTATTTTGTTGGGGGAACTGTGTCAAAATCCTTGTTTATGTCGATTGTTATTTTAATAATATTGGTTGTCACGTAAACTCTATTACTTCCTAGTTGCTTTTTCTTTTATATTTGGGATTAGGTACTAGTGAATGCCCATGTTACTTCTGTTTTTATTTTCATATTGTCATTTCTTTTTTTTTACATTGTTATCACGTGAAACTACTGTTGCTTGTTTCTTAATGCAGTTGCCAGATACATTGGGATATATAATATATATCTATTATTTATTTTTTAATATAATATATTATATATTAATATTATTATATATTTTTATTTATTATTTATTATATTTTATATATTATACTATATATATAGTATTTGTATTTTTTATTTTATTATATATAATTTTTATTAAGTGTGGGTTGTTTCACTGACTTACTTCGAATGGATTTGGTACTTTTTTCGAGTCTTAAATTTGGCTTCTGCTGTTTGCTTTTGTTTTCTTGATATTTTGGAGATTCACTATTTCCCGTTTCATTCTTTTACTTTGTTTTTCTCATATTTGGTGGTTTGTTCATTTGACTCCAATTCTAGTTGACGTTCTTTATATATTGAGGTCTACCTTAGACTCTAGCTGCTTGATTTCTATTATTATTTTCAGTCTTTCTTTTTTATTAATATTTGCAATCCTTTAATTTTAATAACTTCTAAGTTGCTCTATGTTCTTACTCCCTTTCAGCAATTACATACGCATTAGTTCCTGTTCTTTATAGTATTCGGGTCATGTTACCCCACGTTTGCTTTCTTCATATTGGGGGTTACTAGGTTAGATCATTTTTCCTACGTTTGTCTGGTTATTTAATTTTTTGGGGTTTTGTGAAGTTGATCTCACTTATCTGCTTTTGTTTTCCTTTTTTTAATTATTTTGTCTAGTCTTTTTGTTTTTCTTATTTAACATATTGGTGTTATGGTTGTACTCCTTTGTTTGTTTTCTCTGTAATTTGTGTGGTTATCCGGTATATCCCTCTATGTTGCGTTGTTATCTTCTTATTTATAATGGGTCAGGTTAAACGTCCGTTCTTGTCTTTTTTTCTTTTAATTATTTTCGGTTTGTCTATGAATGTGATACCTAGTTTATTACTTGTTTTTATCATATTTGATTCAAGTTTTCTTTTTTTCTTACATATGTTTATCCGTAACCACTTGTTTGCTTGTTCTTAATGCAGTTTTGCCAGATACATTGGGAATATATTATATATAATATATATACTATATAATATATATATATATATAAATATATTATATATATTATATATATATATATATATATTATATTATATATATAAATATATATAATATATATATATAATATATAATTATATATATATATAGATATATATATATATATATATATATATATATATATCATATATATAATAATTTTTATAAGGTTTTCACTAGCTAACTCAATGGATTTGGTACTTTTCGAGTCTTTAAATTTGGCTCCTGCTGTTGCTTGTTCTTGAATATTGGGGATCACGTAACCCCATTACTTGTTTCTTCATATGGGGTTATTTTGACCCCAGTTTGTTGGTTTTCTTTATTGAAGGTCACCCTGACCCCAGCTGCTTGTGTGCTGGGATATTTTCAGTTTCCTTGTTTTTTTATATTGAGGCGTCTCGTGACCTCTAGTTGTCCTGTTTTCTTTAATTGGGGTTTCGTGACTTTTTTTCTTAGTTGTACTTGTTCTTTATAATTTGTGGTGATCATGTTACCTTATCAGTTGCTTTTTCCTTCATTATATGGGTATTGGTTATAGGTGACCTACCAGTTGCCATGGTTTTTTTCCTATTATTGGGATTGGGTGTGAGGGTGAGCCGACGGGCGGTGCTGTGAGTTCGGTGGTATGAGGTGGTCAGGTGGCGCTTGGTGTCTGTTAGCAGTGGGGAGTGCCACTGTCGCCACTTCGCAGTGTGGTTTGGTGTCTTGTATAATGGGGTTACCTAACGCGCAGTGTGCTTGTTGCTTGAGTGGAGTTAGAGATCATAAAGGATAAAGTTTGCTTTTTTTTTCTTTTATTATTGGGTGCTATCATTTGTGTATATCCTATGTTACTTGTTTGTGGCATATTTGGTCAGTTATTTCTTGTTGGTTTCTTTAAACTAGTTGTGCTAGTCTGAGTTGTACGCTTGTTTTAGCTTTGTTTCTTAATAGCAGTTTTGCCATGATATCTTTGGAAATTATATTAATATTTATATATTATTTTATTATTTATATATTATTTATATATTTTTTATATATATTATTTTTAATTATTATTTATTATATATTTAATTTATTTTTTTATTTATATTTATTATATTTTATATATTATATATATTTTTATATATATATAGTTTATATGTGTATATTATTATTATAATGTAGTATATATAATATATATATATTTCGGAGGGATGTTGTATATATCTTGTTATTTACGTATATTAATTTATACTTAGGTCGTAATATGTATTGTAAAGTAATAAGGGGTAGTATTGTATTGGTATATATATGAATAGTTTATCTGGTGTGTTTGGAGGTTAATAGTATAATATAATATATTAATAGTATATACATTTTTATAAGTGGCACTGCCTATCGGATGCTGGTATTGTGTTGGTACTTGTTTGTGTTTTTTCGAGTTGCCTTTAACATTTTTTGGGCTTTTGCTGTTGCGTTTTCTCTTGTGTGATTGGGTGGATCTTTCTTATTTGTTTTTGTATTTACGTAACCCATTTACTTGTTTCTTCAATATTGTTGTTATTTGATAGCCAGGGAGGAGCTTTGTCTCTTTTATATTGGGGTTACGTGACCATGCCTGCTTGTTCTTTATATTTTCAAGTTTCTTGTTTTTTATATTTGAGGTCTCGTGACGCCTAGTTGCTGTTCTTTATTTGGGGTCTCGTGATCCGCTAGTCGGTGTTCCTTGGTTGTCTTTATATTGGATTGGGGTCATATTGTTTGATGCGTGCGAGTTTGCCTTTGCGGCTTATAGTGGTTGTGGTGTTTTTATTTTTGTGAGCGTCCCCTATGTTGTTCTTCGGTGCGTTATATTGGGCTTGGGTGAAGTTGACCGCCAGCTGTGCGTCTGGTTTCTTTGGTCGTTCTGGAGTTTCTCTTTGTTCTTTACATATGTGATGTTAACTTGAACTCTGTTAATTGCTTTGTTCTTTTTCTTAAATGGGGTTTTCAATTGTTTCCAGTTTTGTTCTTTATAATAGGGTCACGTAACCCAGTGTGCTTTTTTCATTTATATTTGGGTGTCATCGTATACCCAGTTAATAATTGTCATTTTACAATATTGAACTCAGTTTCTTTTTTCTTAACATTGTTATCACGTGATTCTTATACTCTTTCTTTATGTTGCTTTGTTCAGAGGTTCCCAAAATGTGTGCGGAAATATAGTATAGTTATAATATCTATATAGGGTTATTATTTTTTATATATATTAAATTATTATTTAATATTATAATTATTTTATTATATTATATATTATAATTATATTTTATTATATGATTATTAATTTATTAATATTATATTATTATTATATAATATTTATATTTATATATATATATTATTAATTTTTTTATAAAGTGGGGCCCACCTGCCTAACTTCTGGATGGATCTTGTGTTACTTTTCGAGTCTTAAATTGGGCTCTGCTGTTGCTTGTTCTTGAAAATTTGGGTCGGAATGTATTTTATTATCCTCCATTTTCTGTTCTTCTATATTTGGGGTATATTTGACCGCCTAGTCCGATAGAATCTTTTAGCAAAATATCACCTTTCGTTATTGCTTGTTTCCCTTTTATATTTAATTCCAGTTTTCTTGTTTTATATATTGATGATCTCGTGTAGGCCCTAGTTTTGCCTGTTTCTTTTTATATTGTGGAGTCTCCAGTGACCCTAGTTTGCTTTGTTTCTTATATATTGTGGGTCATTGTCTATCCTTTTTATTTTTTTTTTCCAGTTTGTGATAGTTTAATAGACAATTTCTTCTTTTATTGTGATCAAAGGCTTTACACCTAGACTCCTTTTATCTTTGGTTTGTGAAGTGACCTCCAGCTTGCTTAGATTTCTATATATTGTCAGGTTCTCTTTGTTCTTTACTATAGGAGTCACTTGACTCAATGTTTTGTATCTTTTATTAATGGGTGTTTACTCTAACCCCAGTTGACTTTGTTCTTTATACTAATAGGGTGGTGACACGTATAACTCGTCTCAGTTGACTTTTATTCTTTATTATTTGGGGTCATTGTGTATAACCCAGTTTACTTGTTTTTAATTCATATTGGTCGTTTTCTTTTTCTTAAACATTGTTATCTAACCGTGACACTTGTTGTGCTTGTTCTTAATAGGCCATGTGGCCCTGATACGATGGGTAGAATGATTATTAGGACTATTTATATATATTATTTGTTATAGTCTATCTTATTTTTATTTATTATTTATATATATATTTATATATAGTTTGTATATTATATATTTTATTTATTATATCTAAAATTAAACTTTTATAGTTATTTAATCGTATATATATAATATTTTCATTTTTTTATAAGTGGGTAAGCACTGCTAACTCGATGGATTTGGTACTTTTTTTCGATAGTCTTTAATGTTATGGCTTCTCTGTTGCCTTGTTCTTGATATTCGGTGATCCTAAGTAACATCCATTTTTACTTTGTTCTTTTTCATATCTTATGTGGGTTAATTTGACCCTAGTGTGTTTGGTATCCTTTTATATTTGAGGTCACTGACCTTGCAGCTTGCATTTGTTCTTTATATTTTTCCTAGTTTTTCTTAGTTTTATTATTGCAAATTTCTCGCGAACCCTGTTGCTCTTTGTTCTTTATATTGGGGTCTTCGTGACCCTTAAGTTTTGCATGTTCTTTTATAATTTGGGGTTCATGTTTCCCTTTTTTTCCAGTTGCTTGTTCTTCATATTGGGGTTAGGTTGGCCTCCCAGTTTGCTGAGTTCTTTATATATTTTTGGGGGTGAAGTGACTCCCACTATGTCTTATTTCACATTTTATATTATTGTCAAGTTTCTCCTTGTTCTTTATCTATATTTAAGTGCACTTTTTTGACTCCAATGTTTGTTCTTATAATTGGGTTTTACCATAACCTCCATTGTACTTGTTTCTTTATAATATGGTGTCGACGTAACCTCCAGTTTGCTTTTTCTTTATATTAGGGTGTCAATTGTGAAACCCCAGTTAATCTGTGTTTTACAATATTGTCATTATCTTTTTTTGCTTACATTGTTTATCAACCGTGATAACTTTAGTTTGTCTTGTTTCTAAATTGCATTTGGTTTGCCAGAATACATTTGGGATATTATTATATTCATATATTATATTTTTTATATGTTTATTTATTATATATTATATTATTATATAATATTATTTTATGTATATATATATTTATTATTATAATAGATATTATATTTATTATTTATTATTTATATATATATATATAATATATATATAATATATATTATTATATTTTTCAATTTATTATTAATAATTATATTATATTCAATTTATTATCTTGTATATTATTATATATTATGAATATTATTAGTATTATCATAAATTATAGGATTAATATTTATATTTATATTTTTATTATATATATTTATATATTATATTATATATATTATTTATATGTGGCTACTTGCTTTCCTCAAAAATATTAATTAAAAAGCCCAGAAAAGCCCCACCCAAAAAAAAATCAAAAAGACAAAAAAGCACACTGGGCTGGGTTTTTCCAACAGTCTTGAATACTTTTGTTCTTTAACTAATTTCCAAGCTCATATTTTCTATTCAAAACGCTCCCTTTTTAATCTTTCAGATCATTCATTTTGTTTTGCTTCGATCTTTTGTTTTAAGTAAAACGATTCTACATCTGCTTTACGATGGGATTGCGTTTTTAATAAATCTAATCTAATAGCAGACATGTGGCTACGATTTTAGCTAGACCGCTTATTAAAAAATGTTTTTACACATAATCGAGGCCCTTTCGGTAAAATTTAATTCTTCATTTTGTTTTTACTACATTAACTAGTGGTTAACTTCATGTGTAAACATTTTAGTTTCTTTATATTGCTTCTTGTACCATAAACTATTCTATTTCGGAATCCTTTTTTTCACTACTAATTTTCACTTTCTTCTATAAAAACTTTCAACCTTGAATGAGGGTTATCTAGGGAAATCTTAACGTTATCAGCTTGTGAATCCCGATGTAAAAGTTTTTTTATTTAGTCTCGTTTAATAGTTACTGCAGCTAGTAGGATAATTTATTTCATTCGCTTCGTTGGGAGTTCTTTCGAGTGTCATTTCGGTATATTAGATAAAGGACAAAGGAATAAATATTTTGCCACGTTAAATTTTTCACTATAATTAATTTCACTATATTAAGCAAAATGGATTTTTCCAAGATTCCTATAAATCAATTTCATTGCTTTTTTATTTTATAAATTCTTTGGTGATTTTTGACTTTTTTTTTTGATTTCTTTAGGCACAAATTGATTTTATTTTTTTAAATTAATTAATTCTATTACCTAATTAATTATAAGTTTAGTAAATATAATCATTATTTAGTTTAGGTTATTTAAGTTATATATGTACTATAATTTTTGAGAGTTCTAATTTTATTTATATTTTATTATTAAAAGTTTTAAATATATATATAAATATATATATATATATATATATTATCATTATAATATATATATATAATATATATATATATAATATATATATATAATATAAAATTTTGAATATATTAATATATATATTATATATAATATATATAATATATATATATAATATATATATATATATATTATATATATATATATATATATATATATATATAGTGTACAAATCACACCCTGATATAAAAAATTTCCATTTTATATTTAAAAATTATAGTAATTTGTAGAAATTAAATTATCCTCTAGTTTAAAAACCGACAAACCTGATATTTTTCCTTCGGTTAAAAAACATTTAATATATTACATTTTCGCTTTGCCAAGGTCGAGTGTAAATTTAGTTATATGAATGAAATTTGCAATTTACTGCTCATTCAATTTATTTCAGTTATCTTAAAACTGTTAAAGTGGATTTTCTTTGCGAACACCAGAATCAACTTTTTGAATGAATATAAAATCTAAAGTTTAAAAAAATATGAAAATTAAAATATTCAGGTTTATCTTTTTAATACAGAAATATGAACAATTTAAATAAAATTTTATATAAGTTTTAAATGTAAGTTTTAAATTATTCTATTTTACGCTTAATCTGAATAAAGTCAATCTTTTCTCACTACTCCAGTGTTGAAACCTGTGAAAAATTGTTTTCGCTCCTACTTTTTCAGCTACCATCCTCCTAAAAGATAAAAAAAATATTTTTTTATGTGAAAAGGAAAATTGTTTCAAATTAGTCTAAGGTTTAACCCTTTATAATTAATCTACCCTATACACTTATTAATTTAAGTTTATATAATAGTTATTATTGTTTAACATACAAGCTTGAGTAATTAAAAGATCATTTTTACCTTAAGAAAATTCTGAAAAATTTCTCTAACTCCAATATCCGCCAATTCTTCATAATTTTTTTAAGTTCTCTGTGCTTGCCAGGATTGGTCATGAAATGAAATCCTTGAATGGAAAGAAAATTAAATTAATATATTAATCATAATTTTTTAAGAACTTCATATAGTTGGATATTACTAAAAGCTTTTTTAACTAAATAAACTTATATATATATTCCAAAGTTATACATTAATCTTTAGAATTTGGTTTCATCTCATAAAGACAATTAATTTAATTTTATCTATGAAAATGTAAAATCAAAATACCTGGCCTATTTCTGAAATTTAAGCACTATGTTTTTGAACTGTCAAAAGTAAGCATCTCTCTTCACTTTAGAACGACTTGAATGGTTGGCGTTTTCTATCAAAGGAATCATATCTACTTTAATTTTTATCCAATAAAAAGTTATTGAAGATAATGGAAAACCAATTTTCCTCTTAATATCCTTAGCAACAATTTCGATAAAGCTCTTTATGGACTTACACTTGTATTCTACTCTAATTTCTACTAAATCCTTATCTCTTTAACCCTGATTTCAATCCTATTAAATACTTTATAAAAAGTTGAACATGTACAATTCTTTCAAAATCCGCAATAACCAGTGATACTTTTCTAAGTAGTACGAATGGTTGGATTTTTAGAATGATTGTCTACTCCTTAAATGCTGATTTTATAATAATTTATTAAAACACTTACCGTCCTCGTAAGGGTTTGCAAAAGTGTGCGTAAACACTTGTAGATTGTAATTGTACCGCTTTTCTTTTTCTATAAGATTAAGAATCTTCTGTAGGTTTGAACCATTCTAGCTTTTAATTGCAAACTTTTAGGGTTTTTGGAAATACTTCCCCAAGCTTGCGTACTATATTTGCTAAGCTAAAATACTGCTTTAGGAATTTAGAAGTCAGTCTCCAATTGATGTGGTCATTATCATCGTTCTGATCTTTTAATGAGTATATCACTACTTACCCTTTCATGGTCTTCTTCTAAATTAATTTTAAGTTTGTGATATGATCGTGTCCGCAATCTAATTCCAATTCATCAAACAAATTAGTGATTTGACCATCATCATCAACATCCAGTTCATCACACAAAGCTTCATAAGATTCAAATTCTTCATCTTTTGAATATTCTGGGGTCGAGACCTTCAAACCAAGATTTATTCTATCATTCCTAGAGTGTAAAAGAACTTAATATATTGAAAATTAAAGAATTAACAGTAAAATATCAGTATATAGATAGATACAAATTAAAATTCCGGTACTTGTCCTAAGTTCTAGAAGTACTGGTCATTAATAAAAATTAAAATAAAGTATCAATATATCTAACAGATTCGTTTGATTTTCAAAGTACTAAAGTAATCAGATAATTAAAAGTAAAGTACTAAAACAATGTTAAGTTATATAATTTATTCCTTTTACAGGCAATAAAACTAGCCGAAATTTTGATTAAGAATATGCGATGCGATAAATACCGATATATATAATATCGGTAATTTTGGAGCTACGCGTAGTATTACGAAAAACCCTAACTTTTTTCTTTTTTTTAAATATTTCCTAGCCATGCAGGATAACGATAAAAGCTTTGCCATATCTAACTTTTTTTAGGACCGAAAACCTCAACGGTTAGGATAAGATTTATTAAGTAAGCACAGATTTACTGTGTATACTTAGAACTTTAGAACTGAACTTGTTGGGTCTTAAACCGAAACGTGATATATTATATATATATATATATATATATATATATATATATATATATATATATATATATATATATATATATAATATATATATATATCATATAATATATATATATATATATATATTATATAATATATATATATATATATTATATATTATTATATATATATATATATATATTAATATATTATATATATATATATATATATATATATATTTTACTAACCAGGGGCAATAAAAATTTTAAAACTTGTAAACTGTAAAAAACTAAGAAATACATTTTATGATCAAAGGGAAAAATCAGAAATAGTTTTTTATTTATTTTAAATTAAATTGTTGGTTTCTAAAGTCGAATTTTGTGTACTTTTTATTATGCCTTAAATGAGATTTTTTTTCATTTCCAAAATTATTTTTATCTTGTAGTTAAATTCTTTTTCAATAGATATTTATCCGAATAATATACTAGAACAATACCATAGCGTAGATCATCTGCAATTTTGCAATGTATGCATGGCAGGACCTCTCAACTGAAGCGCTCGCTCCAAGTGCGCGAGCTGTGCGTGTAACACACGTACCTCGCGCTGAGTGTATATATGTAAATAAACTAGGAACATTAACATGTATAGAATTAAACATTTACATTTTTTTTATTTAATGGAAAATTTGATTAAATTCAAATGATTTCCTCAAATGAAATAATTCTCAGATAACATTTCCAACCATTCCGATTAAAATTTTTTTTATTGCTCCCTGGTTTAATAAAGGGCATATATATAGAGGCACTTACCTTTAACAAAGGAAGTTACAGAAAGTGACATAATCATCGATAATCGGGCGGTCTACTTTGGGTACCCTTGGCCGAAAATCGCTTGCTTGATAATCGTTCAAACATTATCGATTATCGGAAAAATATTAATACAATCGATATTTAAAAAATCGGAACATAGCATCGATAGCGATATCCCTAAAAAAAACGAGAAAATTAGCAGTTTAAAATTTTCGGAACGTTATTTTTTTATATTTTTCTTTAAAATATATGCGTAAAATACACGAAAATCAGAAAAAAAAAAAAACAATAATTTTTTAACACCATTTTTGTAAATGAAATGTTTATAATTTTAATATACTATGTACGTGAACTCAAGTCAGTAATACTAAAGAATAACCTCTAATATTTATGCGTACATGCTATTTTCCGTTTATCACATCTTAACTAATTATATTTTAAATTTAAAAAAAAATGTTCCGAATGCCTTCAAATCATTCGAAATTCTACATAATTAAAACTATTCTCTGGATAGTAAAAAAAATTATTCTGAACTTACTCCGAAGTCTGATAACATGAAAATTGCACAGTTGACGTTATTAAAACCAAAGCGACATATTTGAAAATTTCCATTTTTGCTGAAAATATAAAAATGATCAAATGAAATACGTTCAGGATATAAACTAATTCACAGTTTGAAACTAAATTAGTTACAAAGCCAAAATAATTGATAGCTAAACTTCAACATTTATACTATAGATTTATTTACAACTGCAAAAATTTTGTAGCCCAAAAAAAAAAAAAAAAAAAAAGTCAAAAGATTTTGTCTATTTCTAAAGTGAAATAATTTAATTCATAAACAATGTCTTTTTAGAGTTACAAAAAATTAATATTGACATTTTCAACTTTGTTTTGACATTAGTTTAAACATTTATTTTTTAAGTTTTTTAAACGAGAAATAATAAATTTGCAATGACACAAAAACATACAATAGGCGACAATAATCCTAAATTGTTTAAATAAACTTACTTTGTAACATCACAAAATTAGCTAAAAGAATAAAACTAAAGAACATAGCGAATACATATTTAAAAATGTGGTTTGGATAGTAGTTGGTTTATATTATTATTATTATATATTTATATATATATATTATATATTATATATATATATGATATATATATAATATTTAATATATATAATATATATATATATATAATATATATAATATATATATTATATATATATATATATATATATATATCATAATATATAATTATTTATATATATATATATAATATATATATATATATATATATATATATATATATATATATAATATAATATATATATATATATATATATATATATATATATATATATATTTATATATATACTTTCTTATATTACTTGTTTTATGGTTTTCCGACCTTCGAAACTACGGGAGACCTTGCGTGTGGCGCTGCATATCAAAGGCAATTTGGACCTGGTAATGCCACGCGTCACTGCTCTCCAAGGTCCCCTCCCTTGGGTTTCCTCCCTTCTCTTGCTTACTTATGTCTAGTTTTCTCAAATCGCTCATATCGGCTGTTGTTGATGGGGCGACTTCTTCTTCCTTATCTGTCAATAGTGGTGTTCCCAGGGTTCTGTCTTATTCCCTACTTTATTCTTACTTTTCATTAAGACTTCTCACCTGCACATCTACTCTATCCACTCGTATGCCGATGACTTGACCCTCCATTCTTCAACTTATTTAAAATCTGCTCCCTCTTTTAATTTCAAGAATTGCCTCTCGTCTTAATTCTTTCCGATTCTATTCTCGCTGATCTTGATAAGTTCCGGATGGGGTCGTCTCAACCTGTGAAATTCAACTTCTTTAAAAAACCAAACATCTACAAATCTCCATCTCTAAGACAACTTTCCTATCTCTTTTCGACGGTTCTCTCTTCTCTCTTGTTGAATATAACCATCCTTGGCCTTAACATAAACAAAAAAAATCTCCGGAAACCTCACAATCAACAATTGTTCTAGGGGCGACCTAAGAACTGGGAAATTCCTTCAGACTGCGAGATGTTTTTTTCCTCTTCTTCAGTACTCCAGCTATACAAGAGCCTCATGCGCTCATGTATGGAGTACTGCTCTCTTATTTGGGGGCTCTGGGTTTCACCCGGCTTTTGGATGGTAGAGTCAAGGCCAAAGACCTTTAAACTGTTTCCGTTTCCCCCTCACTTTTTTGACCCTTTATCTTTGCGGCGGGATGTTGGTGCTGTTATCTCTTTTATTATAGGTACCGCACGGCCAAGGTGCTCGAGGAACATATCACTCGCGCACTCACCACCTTTACGACGCCTCATATCACAAAGGTTGCTATGGTGGCATGAGTTTTGTGTTGATATCGGTAACTCCAGGCCAGTTCGTTGTGGTGCTTCCTTCTTTCCTACGCACCATCTGTGTCTGTGGAATTCTCTATTTTGTGTTTCCTTGCTGAATTAATCTCCTTACTTCAAACCCTGCGTCTGTTCCTCACCTGCGTAATTTGGTTAGTTGGTGAGCTCTAAGGTGTGCAACAACCCCTCTCTTGAATATGCTCTGCCCGTGAGTAGTAGTGACAATTTAATATATATATTATATATATATATATATATATTTATATATATATATAATATATAATAATATATATATATATATATAATATTTTATTATATATATATATATATATATAATATATATATATTACTGCGGATCTTCTTCATTATGTGTGAATATGTTTTTATCCATGTCGATGCATTAATCCGAACACATTTAATTTGATAAAATGAAATGAAACTTAAATTTTATGAAAGGGCTTACATCCATAAAATATTCCAAAAAATCCCTAATTATTATTTAATTATCTATGTAACCAAGTAACTTAAACTTAACCTAACAACCTAACCAAACTTTTATATATATATATTATAGTATTATATAATATATATATTTTAATATATATATATATAATATATATATATTATATATATATATATATATAATATATATATTATATATATTATGTATATAATATATATATTATATATTATATATATATATATAATATATATATATATATATATATATATATATATATTATATATAATATATATAATATATCACAATAAAAATGTAAACAACAAAAATTTTTAAACTTTTATCACTACGCGAGCTGTTGCCACAATTTTTTTCGAAAAAATGTAAATTGTCAAAACTTTGGCTTCGGACTGGCTACATCTTTCACACATAATTAAGAGGATCCACCCAACACACACACACACCACACCACACACCTTATATATATATATAATATATATATATATATATATATATATATATATATATAATATATTATATATATATATATATATATATATATGCACCATAGATTTCAATGCTCCACGGTCATCGTACTCTCACATACATATCAGAGCGAAAAATAGAGAAACTCTACTGGGGGTTATAGCATGGAAAGGCATTCAGGGGGGGAGGGGGGAGGAAAGAAACCCCAGCCCACGGCGACTCCTTCTACACAGAACAATCTTTAGACCTTTGCAATTTTATCATTATGCTTTTTGTTTAATATTTTAAAGCTCAAATAAACTTTTTCCCGATGCTAATTACAAAATTCAAAAGTAAATACCAGATTCAATATATATATATATATATAATACTATATATATAATATTATATATATATATATATATATTATAATATATATACTATATATATATATATATAATATATATATATATATATATATATATTTTATATATATGTTTTTTTTTTTTTACAATACCACCACTCACGGGCTGGGCCCTTTTCAAGGAGGGGGCAGGAAATAAAATAACGGAAAGCCCACCCAAGCCCTGCCTTAACGCAAAATTCCAGGTGTGCGCAGACGTGGGTTTAAAGAGAGGAAATTAAATAAGCAGTTGGAAACACAGAAGATGGCAAGGAGTTCCACAGAAAAAGAAGTGGCGGGAAAGAAGGAGGCACCACAACGAACGAGTCTGGGATTTTCGAATGCTCACGCACAAATGCATGCGAGAGCAGGCAAACCTGTATTGCGAGGTCGACCAATGAGGTGGAATAAGAGTGGCCAACTCCTCTGAGCATCTACGTTGTAGTACCTATAGAAAAGGAATATAGCGCAACGTCCGTCGCAGAGATAGAGGGTCAAGAGGTTAGAAAGTAGGGGACAAGTTAAGTAGTCTCTTACTTGACTCACTCTATGCCAATAGAAGGGTGGAGGCGGAGCCCCCCCCAGATGTGAGAACAGTACTCCAAAAAAGGGCGAATAAGGCCTTATATAACTGGAGTAGCTGTGCAGAAGAAAAAAATTTCCGCCAACCTGAACAAGAATCCCATTTTCCTTTGAGGCCACCCTTAAAAGCAAACCGTTGTGATATGAGGTTTTCCAAGATAATTTTTGTTTATGTTCAGACCAAGAATTTTTATGTTGTCAACAGGTGGAGACGTTAGAACCGCCGAAAAAAATAGGAAAGTTAGGAGTTGTTTTTGAAGGGAGAAATGTAAAAAGGTTTTTTTTTTTGAGTTTTCAAAAAGAGTTGAATTTCACAAGGTGTGGCGGCCCCACCGGAAATCCATCCAGGTCGCAAGAAAATAGAGAATCAGAAAGCTGAAGACGAGAGGCCAACTCTAGATGCAAAAGAGGAGCAAGATTTGAAATGAGTGGAAAGAATGGAGATTTTGAGTCCTCGGCATAAGAGTGAACAGAGTTAGAAGACAGCTGAGGAGATCGTTGATGAAAAAGTAAGAATAAAGTGGAGATAAAACAGAACCTTGAAGAACACCACAGTTAAACAGGAAAGGAGGAAGAAGTCGCTCCATCAAGAGTGCTGATATGGGACGCGACCAGAAGAGAAAATTGACAAGAAGTAAGCAAGAAGAAGGAGGAAACCCAAAGGAAGGAAGCTTAGAGAGTAGCGACGCATGCCATACTCGATCAAAAGCCCTTGATATGTCGAGTGCCACCACCCAAGACTCCCATAGTCCCTAAGGCACAAGACCATAAATCAGTAAGATAAGATAGTATGTCACCATTGACCTCGATGCGTCGGAAAGCCATACTGGAGATCTGAAAGAAAGAAAGAGACTCCAGATGATCCAGGAAATGAGAGTTAATAAGAAGAGTTTCAAAGTATCTTAGATAGATAACAAGTGAGAGTATAGGACGATGTTAGAAGATCAGAGCGGCTGCCCTGAGGAATGTACTAGTATTAAGGCCATAAGAGAGTAGAGTGAATCGAGGACAGGGGCAAGCCGGAAGCCACTCCCTCCAGAATGGGGAGGAATGCCATCCGGGCCACTAGTCTTCCTGACACTCATAGATCTCAGGATCTCACCCATGCACCCCATCATGCGTAATCACGGGAAGAGGCATAGGAAACCTGAGAGGAGAAGAAGCAGGAAGAGGGATGCCGGAATGCGTCCAGGGTTAGAAATTAGATGAAAAGGAGGCCGAGAAAAGAGAATTAGCTCTTCAGTAGGAGAGTTATCTACAGATCAGTCAGAGCGAATAAGAGGAGGAAAGGCAAGTTTACGAGAGTTGATAGAGGTTTTTGGCATGAGGTCAGAAATTTTTATCAGTTGGTGAACCAAGGAGGTTGGGACACTTTCTTCAGTAAAAGTGCGCTTAGCCTGTCGAATAATATCCCTACAACGATTCCGATTAAATGAAAATTCGTAAGAGTGATATGAGAACGAGAGTTTTTCCATCCCCGATAGGCAATGACCTTTCTCATGAATGGCACGAGAACACACTCCATCGAACCATAGATTTTGGGGAGGAAAAGATTTTGTTGAAGATGGAATGAATCTGTCCATCCCTTTGGTGATCACGACCCTTACCTTTTCAGAAGTGACCGAAGTGTCCTCAGAGTCAAAGCAGGATTTATCCCAAGAATAGTTAGCAAAGAAGCTATGCAACGCCTCCATAGCCATCTAAAGTGACCAGAAAGTACGTTTGGGGCAATCGTAGAGCTGCGGGGGAAAAAGTTTTAAAATTACGAGGCTACGAGATTGTTGTAAGAGTTACAGATACGAAGGAAAATGGTGTAATTTATAATCGAGAAAGGAGTAGTGGTGAAACATATGTCAATCGTCTTCAAGAACTAGTCAGTTCGAACTGGGATATGTTTAGGTTCCTTTATTAACTGTTCCATATCGTTGAGAATACTGAATGTTTTGGCATCCTTCCCATCTGCATCGGTATGAGAGGAGCCCAGCCACTCATGTGATGTACGTTGAAATCTTACCTAAATAGATGATCTCAGCATTTGGATGGGAAGAAGTAACAGTCTCATGAGAAGTAGTAAGATATTCAAAAAGGATGTGAAAATCTGTTCCGTTAGGGGAGCAGTAGCAGAAACACAAGATAATGGTAGTAGTAGTAGGGAGAAAGATTTTTAAGCCACAGAAACATCGAAATTAAGAGATTCAAGATTCTCAAAACGTGTTACAGGAGTGTTAATGTTTATATAGGCACAGACTCCACCATTTAGTCTGAAATTATAAAAAAAGTTTTAGTTGGAGATATAGTTTATTTGATAAAGAATCCCTGGCTAGCTGGGTCTCAGACAGTAATAAAATGTTAGGTAGAGAGTTAGCAAGGTGATATTCCACAGATTCATGGTTAGCTTTCAGGCCACGAACGTTAGGAAAGTAATATATATATATATATAATATATATATATATTATATATATTATATATATATATATATATATATATATATATATATATATATATAAATATATTATATATCTATATATATATAATATATATATATATATATATATATATGAGCAAATACGTCGATTTCTGAGAAATCATATTTTTAATAGCGAAGGCAATACTGGCAAGCTAAACGCCATGTAATATGGCTGATGTTTTGTATCTTGTATTTGCGCCTTTCTCACATATTATATATACATAATATATACTATATAATATAATATATATATATATATATTATATATATATATATATATATATATATATATATATATATATATATATATATTATATATATATATACATATATCATACTAATATGCATATTATATAACATGGGCGTCGCCAGCTTCCAAGCAAGGGGGGGCAGCTTAAATTTTATACATGCTTTATCAATATATATATATATATATATATATATAAGATATATATAAATCTGATTAAAATACTGATGGGACATATATAAAATGCTTTATTTAACATCTATATAAATTTTTATATATACAGAACCTAATTTCTTATATATATATATATATTAAAGAAAAAAGACATAAAACTAGAAACATTTGTATGGATAATTAAATGATTAATATCTAAAAAAAAAAAATATTTTATTAAAACAATAGAATATCAAATACAGTATGCAATGATGGAAAATTCACAATATAGAGCAGTTGCAAAATTGATATTATTAAAAAAGTAATTTCCTTGGGTTCAACGCAAATTTATTAACTACTGTTTGAATAAAATAATCATAATTGTCAAACATAAATTTTCTGTTTACACTCATCATAGCCAGTCCGTTTAATCTGTCGTCTTCCATAGTACTTCGCAGCCAAGTCTTGATCCTTCGCAGAATACTGAAAGAGTGTTCTACTGTACTGGTGATGCATGGCTGGGCGAGTAGTATCATCAAAGCCTTTTTCGTCGACGGAAAGAAAGGTTCAGTCTCCTTTAAGACTTGGGAGACAACAAGATCTTTTAGTTCTTCACAACTCAGTTTCTTGTCCTTTCAAATTTTGTACCAAAGTTCAAGCTCTTCTTCTATGCCTTCTAAGTGGTAAAAATTATAAAATGAAGATGTCTTTTCCTTTAACTCATCGATTGTTATGAGTAGCATGAGGAAAGGGTGTTGATTTGTCAATGCATAAACATGTGTATTTTCAGTAGAAAACCGTAATTCCATAGAAGAGGTTATAGAATCCAGATACGGAGTTATTAAGGATCTTCTCCAGAACTTCGTGGGATTTGTTGCTGGATGTTGCTGCGGGTGCGCTGCCTACCAAAAATCCGTGATATATTCAGATCAAGTCCCAGTTGCTCGGCGATTTGATTAGCTTCTTTTAACACTTCAACAGCGATTTTTTCTTCATCTTTCCGATGGCTCCTAACCATTTCCACAATATGTTGAATGTGTTGTGAGGTTTTAACGATATCCAAGGTCTTGGATTGGAGAGCATTTGCAACTGGCTCTAACATCGCAGAGTACTTCGCGATCAATATCATAGCCATGATGAATGACGACTTACATGCCGCTGAATGCAACTGAAAAGCGCTTTTTCTTGTGGCTGTATTTCCTTCAATTGAAAAGATTTCTAATGCTTGCATCATTCGTACAAAGTGCTCCATAAACACTCTGATGCACTTGTGTTGTTCAGACCATCTGGTCTGACAATAGGCTTGGACTGTTTGGCATTAATTTTCTTCTCAAGACGGACTCGCGAAAAACGTAAATAATGTCTTTATAGATCCACAGTATGCAGGATTTTGGTATTGGTTAAAACAATTTTTTTACTACTAGATTTTGTCTGTGTGAAGAGCAAT
>JABUQX010110969.1:37500-40151 GCA_015478945.1 Trachelipus rathkii
ATTATATATATATATATATATATATATATAATATCATATATATATATATATATATATATATATATATATATATAATATATATATATATATATATAGTATATATATATATATTATATATATATATATATATATATATATATATATATATATATATTACGTAAGTTGCCAGGACAAGGTCTCCTGCCAGGCGTAGAACAGTAGATGCTCTATGACCTTATAATCTATGAAGTTATGTCTAGTGTTTAATTTTTAAAAAACTCTTTCCACTTATGTTTTCAAATTTGTGCTGAAATGTTCTTAAAATTTTCAAAAGGAATAGGCGAGCGAACTTATATCCACCTACTTTAGTGCAGAGTAATTTGAACATTATCATTCCTGGATTTTCAACATCAAAAGAATTTCTTTTAAAGTAAAGAAATTTATGAGAATTATTTGTCTTACCAATTTTCCATGGAACAACGATGCAGATAATCCATGTGCCCTGTGCTTAGTGTGTGGTGAAACGCTAAGCCATGGTACCCAGCAAACTTAAAAGACATCTTGCTACGAAGCACCCAGGTGTATCCCAGAAACCTTGGCTCATATTTTTCAAGGCTAATTAGAAAATCAAGAAAAGTTGGTAATAGAATGTTGAAGAGATTTGACCACAAGTGACCGCTTCTCTCGCACTTCATTTAAAGTTGCCCGAAATAAAACCTCTAGAGGATATCATTATCCGGCGCGCAATTAATCGTTGAAACCGAATACAAAATTGTCAAAAGGTTCCTTCCTCTCTCATAGACAATACTATTGCCGGTAGAATATCTGAAATGCCATTAAATATAAATGAACAAGGTCAAGATAAAATAAAAACTCACCATAAATTTGCTTTACAAATAGATGAAAGTACTGATATTACTGCCAAAAATCAGCTTCTTTGATTCTGTAGATTTATTGACGGTAAATATATTGTGGAGCAGCTTTTGTTTTGCAAAGAGTTGGAAACAACTAGTACCGGCACCGATAATTTCGCTTCCGTCTCTTCCTATCTCAATAACCATGGTCTTTCATAGAACGACTGTTGTGAAATGTGTACTGATGGTGCACCATCAATGATAGGAAAGCATAGAGGATTTATTGCGCCAGCTTTAAAATGTATCATTGAAAATAACTCATTGCTTTCTACACAGAGAAGCACTAGTAGGTAAAAATTGTGGTGAGCAGTTCGCTGAAGTAATAAATCAGGCTGTGAAGATGATAAATTACATTAAATCGCGACCTTTGAAGTGAAGACTCTTTGAAAAAATGTTGTGAAATGGATGCACCATATAACTCATTATTATCTCTTGGTTGAGTACTGAACCGCGTTCTTACACTCAAAGAAGAACTAAAACTCTTTTTGAGAAAGAGAAACATGATGCATTTTCCTAGGTTGCTGCAAAATGATGATTGATGTTTATAGCTGTAAATATCTGTCAGTATACTTTATAACTAATGTATTAAATACTTCATACAGTGAATCGACGAAACAACGTTTCTTCAAACTCTGAAATGAAAGATTTCATGAGAAAGGTAGCTTCTTGGAAGTCTGCAATTGAGAAAAGTGATTTTTCAAATTTTCCAACCCTTTTAAAATTTTCGAAATATAATGGAGAGGAAAAGCTAAAAAAAACTCATCTTGATCATTTATCAAAATTGCATGATGCAGTAGATAATTACTTTCCTTCTCTTTCCGTTAAGAATCTTGAGTGGATTGTTTCCCCATTTCACAAGGCAGATATTGCTGAATAACTAGATTTCACAGCTACTGAAAAGAGAAGAATTTAATGATCTCTGCGCTGATTCTTTACGGAAAATTAAACTTGAGAAGACTGACTAATCAGCGGCTGATTTGGATTAGCATACAAAAGGAGTATTCTAACCTATGTAGAAAAAGCCACAAGTTTCCTTTTGCCATTTTCAACATCATACTTTTGTGAACAAGCTTCCTCTGCAATGGTCGCAATAAAATGCAAAACACGAAATAGAATGTTGAAACTTCAGGAAAATATGCCTGTTGCGTTATCAAACATCAGACCTAACATACAATATTTGTGCTCCAAAGCATCAAGCACAAATTTCCATTAATCGATTCTAAACCGCGAACTCCAGCTTTTAAAATTTTAACAGGTATGTTTTATAGATATTTAAATTTAAAATTTATTTTATTTATTATTATTATTATTATTATTATTATTATTATTATATTATTCATTATTTTAATTATTATTATTATATTATTATTATTATTATTTAATTTTATTATTTTATTATTATATTATTAATAATAACAAGTGGTGGCCTTAAAATTCCACAGCCTTAAATAGGGTGCCGTGAATTACAAAAAGTTGGGAATGAACCCTAAACACTTAATAAAGAATTGAGAACAGACTGAACATAAAAATCTGATTCTATATATGCATATCAACAACATTAAAAAGCATAGATAGAATAACCACAGTTCTTATCTACAAATAAAAGAGAATATAAAATGAGTGAGAAGACCTCGTTATCGACAAGAGAAATGTGAGAAAATAACGATTGCAACTAGCCTTCCGCCCATATACTCGTTAATATATATATAATTTATATATATATACATATATAATATTATATCATATATATATATATAA
>JABUQX010110970.1:0-25817 GCA_015478945.1 Trachelipus rathkii
GGAAGGTCATTAAAATTAAGAGAAAATTTCATATACAGAAGAAACTGGATTTGTGATAGAATCACCCCTCCTCAGAGTTTAAAAGATGCCCTACCTGATAGAATTTAGGTGATTTATGCCCATATTATTTTCATTAAATTCAAGAATAAATACGCACCGCTACTCACTCGAGATATGAGATGTAAAAGTAACTTGCTAAAAATGATCAGTTATTGTTATTCAAGAAATTAGGAAAGGCTTATTTACTTTTTTGTCTTATCGCTATGTGAAAACATAAAATATATTCTTTTTTTGATTATATAGGGAAGAGTGCGTTATCAAGAGGTGTTTCTAAGAATTGGTTCCATATTCGCGACGATCTATCATTCAAAAGTTTCCACGTAATAACCCCTGAAACTTTTTGAAACTTATATTTAGTAGTTTTCCAACAGGTGATTAAATATTATCAAATTTTCTCAAGATTTTGTTTGTTTTTATACTCCAGAGGTTTATCGAGTGACCGATAGAGAAAACTCCTCTCGTTTATAATGTTAGCTTTGAGAATAAGCAAAGTTGTTATATTTATTATATTTCTTGATCCAGTTGAAATTAGAGTGCTTCTAAGCTTATTGCTTGAATTTTTATATAACTAAATCCTTAACCTTAACGCACAAACTTATTACAAGATATTGCGATATTTCTGAGTTTATAAGAAGACTGATGAAAACGTCTCGATGCCATTTCTAATCGGCCTATATCTATATGCAAGATGAGTTGATACATTTAAAGTCTATGCCAAATAGCTCCAAATTGTACATGAAAATTCCGCCTAAATAGTATAACAAGGATGCTCTACTTGAATAGCTTAAATGATGGTACCGGAAAAACATTCATTTTAAGAAAGTGACTCCCCGAATCGAGCATAGTTAACATAGCATGTTTCATATCCGGTTTTAGTGCCGCAAAGCCCTTTGATATGAATGGAATTAGTATCAAACGGAGAATACCTAAGAAAATATTCCGCAGGATAAGCGTCAAAAGAACAACCGCTTCCCTTTTTAAAATCTTGAATTTTTCTCATTCCATATAATTATTTATCCAGAAAAATCGTATTCCTCTTATTAATATATGAAATTAACCCATTGTCTATTATTAGTTAACAAATAGCCTAAATATAGATATAACCATATAATAAACAGTTTATAGAGCACAAGGTGATTATCTGAAGTATTGATAGGTATTTAATATAATAGAAGGAAAAGTGAAAGGTTATTTTGAAGTCACTGCAGAACATCAAGTTAGAATTATTCCGTATCGATATTACTTGCGGAAGAGTTTAGATGGTGTGTTACAGGGTGTATGTACATAGGCACATTACCGCAAGCAATAGATTGGAAATTATAAAATAAGTTACAAATTTCGAGAACGATATTTTTTAACGAGGATTGCATTTTGTAACAAAGGATGTTTATATATTGATTATTTAATTATAGCCGATCTGGGTCTCAGCAAGCAGCGGATATATAAAACATAATGTCTGTTTCTTTAGGAAGTTTAACGAAGATTGTTGGGAGATTCATGGTCTTATTAATTCTCGTTTAATTTATATGCTGTAAAGTTTTTATTAGTAGTGCAATATTTTTACATGGATGCTTGGTATAATCTTTATGTCCCTTCAATTTACCGAAAATACGCGCTGTATCTGTGCGCAACTGCCTGTTGCCAACCTAATTCTACTTTTACTCTCTATAACGACTCTAATCTTACAAGATAAATCATGTGAAAATAATAGTAATACGAGTTGAACAAACATACCACAGACAAAAACCGGAAAATATAAAATTTTTAGCAGAACCATTATTCTTAAATACGAGCCTGCTAAATAAGCATCATAAACTGATAAACATTTCCAAAATTTAGAAACGGTTTAAAAACTATGTTCACCAAATTTGTAAAACATAGTAATAAATCCAAGAAAAGTTTAAAAAAACACCGCGCTATCGATCAACGACACCATCTTCCACGGTTACTTTTCTGCTAGTTTTAACGAAAAGCAAAAAAAAGATAATATTACTATATTTGAATTCCAACTATAAAAAATTAGTGCAAAAGCTAACATTATCTTGTTATAATAATATATGAATAATATTATGCATATCAAAAATATAAATGTATAAAGTGTAAATGTTACGCTAAAACCCAGGTTGGAGAAAAAAACGCTAAAAAATCTAAGTTAATAAGAATTTAATAAGAGAAAAAAAATAAAAAAAATAGTCAAATTAATTCTTATGTAATTTTTATGACACTGATTTATTATGAATTGAAATACTAAGTAGTATAAATAATTGAAAACTAAATATTGTCTGATTAAATGATTTGAACCCAAAAATAATAGATATAGTTTATCGGAAGCGCGAAGTATAAGTTCGGAAATCCATTTATATCAAGCTAACAGGTTAAAATTACCAGAATACACATACCCTCCAAAAAATGGCCTGATTACAAATGCCTGTTGCGGATTTAACCCCATTAAACCGATACCGATTACCATACTATCTGAGGAGTCATTACCCATCCCTAAATGTAACGTATAGTATAGTATATTATATAATAATAGTTGATAGTATAAAAGTAGTGAGTACATATTATGTAATAGGTTAAATAGTATCAGTCTATATATAATATTTTACGAAGATATAATATATTATATTTAATAAGTGACAAGAGAAAGTGCTAACAACTCTGCAAATCATAATATAACTTGTACTAGATAGACCCACCTAGTTCTTCCCCTGGCGTGAGTTATTTTATTTGAATTCAACCCTATGGCGTCGTTTATGTAACTTTGGAGCACGTAGTGTACCCCGTTTTAGTGTCCATCTACGCAACCTGTAGGTTTCGAGCCGACCGAAGAATTAAAAAATAACGAGCTTTAGAAATATCTTGCATAATCTACTGAATAATTTTATAAGTTGAGAATTGAGTGCTCCTTAGGTGGGCTTATCCAGTTCCTTTAATATTTGTAACATAGAAACATCGTACCCACGTAATCTGGAATGGCAAATTGCTGTGACAGGCGTAGATAAGTCCCATTCATCGGCGCAGTTTCTCTCTTCGGTTGCGCTCCACGAATGAGCCTCGGAACTACTTGCTACTTTAATATGCTTCCCAGTCTGCTAGAAGAATCCAGGATTCAGAATAGGACCCCAGCCCAATTGGGTGCTATAACGTTAAAATACATGACCCTCAATGGAGTAACATGGTATTTGCAATATATATATATATAATTATATAATTCATAAATAAATTTCATACATATTAATTAAAAATTATATATTTATTTAGTAAATATTATAGTAAATATTTCTAATATAATATGATTAAAATATTTCCCATTTACTAATATATAGATATATGATTTAATCTAAATAAAGTGATAAGTTATTTTTTATTATAATAGACTCAATAATAATAGGTATAATAATAATTATAATATATACTAATATACCAGGCTTAAAATATAGATATCAGGTCTCACACGAATCTCTCCTCATATATCTTTTATATTTATGAACACGGAGCGTGAGTTACTAATCAGTTAACTCAGCTAGGAGCGATCACTAGATAGTAAGGTTAAATGTGTCAATATATGACCAATCCTTCAGATAAGGGGTTTAAAGGAAAGGTTTCCTGGACTCCTACCAATTTTTTTTTTTCATTACCACTATTTTTATATGTATAGAAATATTTATATATTAAATATATACACACTAATATTTTATAACTTATTTAAATTTATAAATTAATAATTGTTAATCAAATATAACTCTTGGTGTCTATCCCCCTGTAATAATGTATGACGAATCGATTATGCATTAAAGGAGGTTAAAAGAAAATTTTATAGTTTCAATAACGTATGGGTCTAGAAATATGTCCCTGAAAAAAAAAATATCTTTCATATAAAATATTAACAGTTCCTGAAGGTAAGAGAAAATAGAGTTACTGTTGAAGTGGAAAGATTCAGACACAGATGTGGCGTTAGCCCTTTTAGTAGGCTGTTATGGGACTCATACATAGTGTATGAAAATGACGATGGCAAATGAAGTCCAGTTCGGACGATCAACGAAGATTGTGGCTGGTTATAACAGTATTTGCGGAGGTGTCAACGGACAGAAATATTGCTTAGCATAGCGGAGGATCCTACAGTACACTTTTCATTTGACATTGAGCCTAATATTGTTGGTGTCGGCCAATGTGGAGATGTGCTAAGATAATTCCACCTCCTGCAAGCGATTTCGACGGTGAGAAGAAAGACCAGCCCACCAATGAAATTCAACTTTATATATTTTCTATAGTTTCTTAATCCACAAATCGCTGATCTACTTTGCCTAAACACTTCTTAGCCAGTAAGACCGCGAAGCACTTTCGGAGAAAGAGGTTAATAATGATAAACAGTTGATAGAAAAAGCAACCTATGATCGAAGTTATCTGAGATACATTAAGAACAGCTATGGAATTACATGAAGAGGAGAGGTCATTCTTGCCTCTCCTCCCATTGGTTTTTTGTTTAGATCATTCCCTATCGTGAGAGTTGGTTTCCGAACAAATTGCAATTTGTTTTTTCTTCGACGAGTGCGAGGACAGGAGCAAAAGATGGTATGTTGCGTACGAAGTCTACCCATACTATAACATATTATATATATATATATTAAGTATATAAGTATAGTTATAATATAATATATAGGTATTTTATAGTATACTATAATATATAGAATATATATATTATAGTTATTATTATAATATATTTGATATTATATATATATATATATATAATATAATATACTATTATAGTTCTCATCACCTGTAAGTATGAATATATTATATAATAATAACTGGATATATATATATACTTATATTACCTATATATAAGGAATATATGAAGGTATATACTATATTGAGGTATATATTATAAAAGTATAAATTACTATATTATATAATAAAGAATGAACAACACATACGTATGTATATATTGAGTGATATGAAATATAGTACTATATATAAATTATAATATATAAAGTAAAATAACTCCTGAGTGTTCTTCATCTAATCCTGGCAAGTGAAAAATCACTCAAGGGGTTATTTATCTATACATAATTATACTTGCGGTCTCAATACAGTTATTTTACACCACACACACACACACACCACACACACATGTTTTATTATATATTATATAAGTATATATTTAATATATATTATTAATATACTATGTATAGTAATATATAATAATATATAATTAAGCTTATAATACTATATATATATATGTACCATATATAGGCTAATTTATATATATATATATAGTAGATATATATATAACATATATATATAGTATATATAAATTATATAATGATATATTAGTTTAATATTTTATATATATTATATACTATATATATATATGTATATATATAATAATATATATAATATGATAATAATTATATATATATATATATATATATTTATATATATATTACTTTTCTTTTTCGTAATTAATTTATATTTTATTGTTATATTATATATTAATTTTATAATATTATATTATATATTTTATATTTATAAATTATTATAATATGTTTCATATTTATATTTATTATTTATAATTTATTACTGAAAATGTTGATCATTATATGGATTAGGAAAAAGGATTATTATAGTTATAAATTATATTAATTGCGGCAATTTTACAACAGATATATAATATTTATAATAAGTTCCAGTGGTATGGTTTTGCTGGATCCGAATCTCGGCATTCGGATTCGATCTCGGATTCGAGCTCTCGAATGCGGATTCGGATTCGGATTCGAATCCATAGGTGCTGGATTCGGGTAATATTTCTGCAGTCTCGTTAGTGATTTTCCAACATTCCACACACAAGACGGAAATTCGGATTCGGATTCGAATCCGAAGGGCAATGGGATCGGTATTCGGATTTTCGGTATAATTCTCAGTAATCATTTTTTACACACACGGTATTTACGGATTACAGGTAGCTTAATATCCTGAATGCCGATCTCGAATCGAGTCTTATTTCTTGTTTCAGACAGTCTGATGTTGAAAAATAAATCTATTATATAATTAAGAGTAATTATTCAACGAAACAGAAGCTATTAAATCTTCACTAAATCATTTTAGGGGCAATCACAAGAATGCTTTAAAGCGCATATCCAAAAGGCGTAAATTTCTATTCATTATTTGACCACATTCATACGCTACAATTAAATAGAAAAATGTTAATTATAAATAAATTACTTTTCAAGGTTTTGAGATTGGAAAGCAATTAGTGTAAAATATTTATAGATTTTAACAAACTAAATTTTTATATTATTTTTTTGTATTTTTTGTTGATTTTTTATTGTTATAGCTTTATATTTATATATATATATTAATTTATATATTATATATAATTATATATATTAATTTTTATTATTTATTTATATTATATAGAATATATAATTATATTATATTTTTATTATATTTAATACTAATATTTATTATTATTAATTATATTGTATTATATTTTTTTAATATATATATATATTATAATTAAATATATAATAATATATAATATATATATATATATATATATATATATTATATTATTTATTTTTTGGTTGTTGTTTTTTAATCATTTAATTATTATTTTGAATTTTTTAATTGACATAGACAGAACAAGTTTTTATTTTGATGTTGTGGTTGTATGATTTTTAATTTTTTTTTTTAGTGGGTTTTGTAGTATATTATATTATATATATATATATACGTACTGTATAAGTTTTGATAATTATATATTATATATTATATTATATATTATATTATATATATAAATTAATACCTATGTAGGCTTCAGAAAAAACCCGGGGGAAATTGGTTTTTTTTTTTGTTGTGTGCGGTCCTGGTTTTTTTGGTTGATCATATGTATTCTCTAAAAACTAATTAATGCTACAGTAAAACGATACGATTGCGTTTGGTATATTGCTGGTCAATTTTAGTGGCGGAACCACCAATGTAAAAAAACAAAAAAAATAATACCAAAAAAAAAAAAAAAAAAAAAAAAAAAAAAAATATATATCAAACAATGTTCAACGACAATAGCTACAGCGAAAAGAAGAAAATATCATTTTTTGTAATTCCTGGTAAAATCGTTTCCCACACATAAGGAAAATGTAAAAATGAAAAATAAAAAAAAATAATAAATATTTTAAGTTTTCTTAATATGAATGGTGGCTTTATGTGAAAACGCACCTATCATTTAGACGACCTGTTTATGGTTTCCGTAAAAAAATAGATTTTCTATTAAATTTTGCTTTATTATGCCACCCCACTAGGGGGCTCGAGCCGCACGGGGAAACATAGGGGGGATACTTTTCAATACCCCGTTAGGGGAGGCGGGCGGAGGAACCCGCGACACCCAAAAATACCAAAAAGCAGCGGAATCCGTGATTCGACCCTTCCCCTAGGGTGGGTAAAATCCTAGCCCCGTAGTTCCCTCTTGAGACGCGCGAGAGACCCGACTCCTGCCATCGGCGGTATTACCCGTTGGTATTCTTTAGTAAAAATTTAAAAATCAAAAATTATAGAAAGTCTATTTATTTTAACGGAGAAACCAATAAAAAGTCGTCTCTAAATAGGCCGTTCTTAGGAATTATTTTATTACTTTAATATATTATAACTAATAAATTTTTTATATTTTTTTATTTTTTACCATTTTTCCTATGTTGAAATCTTTACCAGGATTCAAAATAGTGTGTCACTTATTTAGTTGTTGTCATTATTGTATTTTCGATGTTAATGAGGTTTTCAATTTTTTTTTTTTATATTATATATTATATATTTTTTATTTTACCATTTTCAGCCCAGTACAACCTTGGTGACCAGCATATCCGAGCCAATGATATTCCGTTACTGAGTGATTAATAGTTTTAAGGATACTATGATGACAATCCAGCAGCGCTGTAAACTATTAGTGAGGTATATATTTATATATATATAATTATATATATATTAATATATAAATAATATATATATATGATATAAGGTATATATATAGTGATTATTATATATAGATTTATTTTCATATATATATATATAGAATATATATATGGTATATATATAAATATTAGTATTTATTTATTTATTTTATTACTATATATAATATATATTTTATTGTATATATTAGTGTATACTTAATAAGTATATGGTGACATTATTTGGTTTAAGCCCACATACTCTATATCTCAAAACTACAATAGCTTCAGCGAAAGTCATACATTGAACAATTGTCATATATCGGTCAGGAATTTGGGAAATCCCTCGGCGGACAAATTTTACTGGTGGCCCGAAAAATGTTTAAAAAAAAAAAATAAAAGTAAATAAAAAAAAATATCCCTCAAAATTATTTCACTTTACATCATTGGGGGAAGAGTAATTATCTGATTTTGGAATCTCGTGGTAAAATTTTACATAGGGAAATGTAAAAAAAATAAAAAATAAAAAAAAATTATTGTAATATATAAATTATTTATTATAGTAAGATCCTTCATTTAAAAAATAAATATGTATAGACCTTTTATTGGTGATAATACTCGTTAAAATAAATAGGAGGCTTTCTCATTAAAGTTTGACTTTTATTATCTCTTTACTAAAGAGAGTACTCCCAAGGTATACCGCATCGAGATGGCAGGTTCACAGGGTCTCCGGGCCTTCACGGGAACTACGGTAGATGTGGGTAGGTACTGCACCATTCTCCCCTGCCGGCCAGAAGGTCTCCCTGGAACCCCCGCTTCCTCCTTAAGGTTAGTCTTGATCTAGGTGTCGCGCGGGGTTCCTCCGCCCTCCCTACGGGTATCCTCGAAAAACGTCTCTCCCCTGTCCCGTAGTCCCCGAGAAATGCGTCGAGACCCTATACCAAGTTGCCGTGTGAATACCATTTACCAAATACCATTATATGGTCTTAATATAAGACAATATTATATATACCTATATTTATTATAATATATATATGTTAGTGATATATATATAAAATAGTAATATATCAATATGTATATATTATATGTATATATATATATATATAGAATATAGTTTATGATATATTCGCTCGGCTCGAGCTGCCCCCCAAAAAAAATAGCCATTTTTTTTGGTTTAATTGATTTATGTTTTATTTATTGTTTTTATAATTTTTACATTTTGCCTAACTAATAATTGTACAAGGATTTCAATAAATGTATCTCAGATTTCCCTGTAGCTTTTGTGAGGTACTTTCGCAGGATTATAAGATTTATTTTGAATTAATTTATTTTTTATGAATTTTATTATTTTTTTTTTTTACAATAGTTTTGCTCGGTAAAATTTTGCCAGTTAGTTCCAGCCATGTTCCGTGGTTTCCCGGGGTAGTGCTGTTGTAGTATGTTTGAGATTATGGATTGTGGTCTTCTAGAGGCTGGGCCTATATATATGTTATATGTAATTATTAGGATAATAATATATAATATATATTATATACTTATATATGTATATATATATTACCCGATATATAATAATATATGATATATTAGAATATCCTCTTAATCATGTAAATATTATATTAAAAATATTATTATTGTATATATATATATTAATATATTAAACTTATATATAATATATATATATCAGTGGGCTGTTTCTGATCTGAGCGACCCTTAGGGTTTGTGCTTTTAATATATATATATATTATTATATATATATATATTATATATATATATATAAATTATATATTTATATTATATTATATATTAATAATTATATATTGTAATATATATTATAATATATATTAATATATTATATATATTTCATTATATATATTTATATATATATATTAATAATATATAATAATATATATATAATATAATAATATATATATATAATATATATAATTATCTTTTTTACAATTAAAGAGAATAATTATTATATATATATTTATATATATTAATATATATTATATATATTAATTAATATATTATATAATATATATATTAAATATATAAATATATATATATAATATAGATGTAATATATATATTTTATATATTATAATATAATATAATATATATATTATATAAATATATTAAAACCAACTAATTATAAATATTAAATTAATTAAATAAAAGTCTAGTTCGGTAATCACATTTCCGATACCTTAAGCGCACAAATTTAAAGTATGTGAAGAATAGAAAAAACTCGAGAGTCTTTTTGAGTAGAGCGTGAAAATAACAGGTACCGGAACGGCGATATAGGGGTATGTATCAAATTTTTGCGCAACATTTTGAAAAGTGCTATCCGTAAATTGATACTAGGTTAACTACTGTATAAAATAAGTCTATCTTGTGGAAGTTAATAGCAGTTAATAATTTTCTTAACTTAATTTTTTAAATATGGAATAATTGAATGTTAACTAAAACCATTCGTCATTTTGAAAACAGATTAATTCCCCTTTATATCTTAAAGTAAATAATTAATAAAAATAAAACTAATTTCTTAATTATGCGGCGCACACCTATGCACCTTGGAGTAAATCGCCCTATGATATATATAATATATAAAATATAAAATATATAATCGATATATATATATATTATAATATATTTAGATTATATATATTAATATAAGATTAAATATATATATATATACTTATATATATATATATATAATATATTATATATATATTTAATTTATATTAATATATATTTATATAAATATAGATATATTATAATAATATATTATATAATATATATATATATAATATATATATATATATTATATTGATGATAATTCGGTTTAAAATCATATTTGCAAGGTTCTATAATAAAGACCAAACTAAATTACACTTAGGAAATTCATAGGCTGCTGCTATCTTAATGGGTAATATAAAATCACTAAAAATTCTCTAGTAAATTAATAGTTTTCCTCTAGATTCAAAGTGTTATAAGTTCAGATGTAATCTATTTCTACAGAAAGATATCTACTTTAAGAAATTTTAAACTTCTTCATATACTATTAAAGCTATTTAAAAATAAATTCAGTTACGAAAATTTCTAAGTTGAAATAAAATTAGTTGTATACCAAACATACCAGTCTTAGTGGATTTCGAACTAGCAAATCGGTGATACTATAGCCACACAGATAAGGCAAATCTTTTATTCAGATTTGAGTTCAGTTTATTAACTCAACACTTTAGTTAGTTCAAAAGAACTTCCGTCCCGTTTGCCTGGAGAGACACCCGCACGTCCCAGAATTTAAATTTCAACTCCCTTTCATATTTAGCACTCACTAGAGTATCGAAATGCTCACCCGCAGGAGACAGGAAAGCCCCTAGTCCCATGAAACCCCTAACACTCTAATCTACATGATCGACAGCGATCAGTGTACTAATGGTAACTAACCCCACAAGAGACTTCCGCTGACAGTAATTTGCGCGTCATCCGTGCGCGATAAATTTAGGAAAAACATAAACCACGTAACTAACCTGGGAGAGGTGTAGGTTAAGTCGGGGATATAATCGAGCGGAGGAGTCATTCACGTACGAAGCGACTCTGATAAACATGAAGTGGAGAGGATAGTGCTCCAACTGTCAAGAGATCAAGTGCTATCGATAACAACACAGCCACGCCGTAAGGACAGCAAGTGGTACAGGGCACGTTGGTTCGCTGTACGGTGCATACGCACATCCCGATTGAAACGGGTGGCCAACGGAACCAGGAAAACCCTGACACAAAAT
Source organism: Trachelipus rathkii (assembly GCA_015478945.1). Classification (NCBI taxonomy): domain Eukaryota; kingdom Metazoa; phylum Arthropoda; class Malacostraca; order Isopoda; family Trachelipodidae; genus Trachelipus; species Trachelipus rathkii. The sequence goes on from JABUQX010110970.1 coordinate 11,785, forward strand.
GATCCGGCGGTAGCGAGGACAAGGTAGGCCAGAGACACGAGAAACAACCATGTGGAAGACCTGATTATACCTCGCCGTGCATTACCAAGAGCGCCACAAAAAACGGGATACGACAATCTGCAATACAGTTAGGCCGAAGTATAACGGCTAACCTAGGGGAGGTAACTAATAAAGGTGCGTCAACCGCCTTTGCGGAACAATACTTACCGCCCCCCGGAGGCCCTGCCAGGATAGATCCGCCGCACACACACGCACATCGACAGGGCGCGATTGGTCATTTGCGCGAGAACAACATGCATCTATTGGACGGTCGAGCGATTGGGACAACAGGTGCTTTTAACGGGACGAGTCGGAAAGTGTCTCTGACGCGCCGCAGGCGTCTAGAGATTATCACAAACAGAACCGAAGGAGGAGGTTCTGCGGCATCACAATTGTGCTGCAGGTCCCGCCGTTTGGACTTGGGTATCGGTTATGTCTCTCTGGGGAAGGTTACTCTTTATCGGGGGCATAAACGGGAGATTGCATGTACTCTTCTGAATGTGAGTATACTTCTTCACACCGCTTGAAGGTATATCACAGACTCCACCTCGATACCATGATGTCGTGCCATAAGCCCCTAAACAATTTCGTGTACGTCTTTTCATCCACATTATATAGTATACTAATAAATAATATTAATAGTATTAATGTCATCAATAATTCAAATGTGTGTTATTGCAACACAGCAATATAATATATAAATATTATATTATATTATAGATAATAATATATTATATATTAATATATACTATATACAATATAAAGCGCCTAATTAGTTATATGTAATGTCACTGATACCTATAAATATATATATATTAGTAATAACAGACTATGGTTCTAAATAGATATGGTATATACTAGCCAGTATATATTACTATTAGTGATTGGGAGATTAGGTATTATATTATACCTACAGTATATAATAAGGATGTGAGCCGCGACTCACCTATAGTATATATATATTATATGTACTATAGAGCACATATATATATATAATATATATTAATATATATATTATATATATATATGATATATAATAATACGATAATCAATTTTGCTTAGGATATTAACTTATATTATCTGTATAAATATAACTCAGAGTATATAGGTATATTATTGTAGTCGGACCGACACGCTATGCATATAACTACCCCATTATACCTATATAATATATAGTTATATATATCAACGTATATATATATAGATAACCTATTCTATACCTTATGTATATCTATGATAACTATTGATGACATCACTTATAGCGCATATCTAGTACTGTATTAGGGCACTTAATCTAACTGGAGTATCAGATATAGTTATATTATGAGATAAATTATTTCATGTTGAATTATATCATTCCAGAGTATTAATATATTTTTATTATATATATATAGGCTACAGGAACAATGTATAGGTCAGTATAGCAGTATTCATCTAGATATAGTATCCAATAAGTGGATACATGTATATTACATCTACTACGTGATATAGTTAATATAGATTGAAACAAGATTAACTTTAATTATTTAAATTATCCTATCAAATATTTCAATATAGTAATATAATTTACTATATCTACTTATATATACCTATAATTCGGATATAGTGCGTATCTAATATCGCCTAGTATAGTTATACCAACATTTGTAGTATGGGTCTCATATATACTATTATAAAGCCTAGTGAAGTCACTAGGACAATGATGTCACATCCCTAATTATCGCCCTTATATACTATCAGATACCCTATCTAAGCATAATTCTGTACGATTATTATTAGAAGAGAATTAGTCTATACCTTATGTGGCGTAGGCATTATATCTACATTGATACTATTATATACCCTTCACACTAATACTATATACAGTGTACCTTTCAGGAATTGAACAGTATGAAACTTATTTTGCTCTTCATACTTTTAATGTAGTTATGTATTTTTATATGATAATTAATAGCTATTGTTATATTCTAAGTTAATAAAAAGCGAGAGCCAAATCATTTAATGGTTTGTTAAAGAAAAGTGTTCTGCCACATGAAGCCATTGCTGTCTTCTTTTCGTTTCGCATTCCGTGATTTCCTCACACGAATCAACAGAGGGTTTTTTCTATCTAAGGTTTTAACAGGCTTATATCTATTTTACTTTACCTCTTCTATATTATATATATACTATATTATAATAATTTATATAATTTATTAATATATATATATTACTTATATATACGCTAATACTAACGGTATACCTCTTAGTTGATGCGTATTAATTTTGGACAGGAATATTATAGTAAATAATATATTAATTAATAATAAGTGGTTCAAGACAAGACCCGAACACTGCGTTCGAAGATAAGTATATCTAGAAGTAAGTATGAGAATAAGATAAAGGAGAAGTGCTTCCTAAACTTGTATATTTGAAGTATAGTTTCATAAAATAGATGATAATTGCCTGGGATATAAAAGTACGAAGCTAAAAAACATTGAATTAAAATTATTAAATAATATATACATGATATTTGTGTATGAACGAATTTCGTCGAGACTCTCCTAATAGGATGTGGTCTACGAATTAATTTCAGGTATCGTTGGAGTATTATCATATATTGAAAAGTAGAGTATGATATATATTAATGAGAATATGAACCATTTGAACGAAAAACTCACTAGACTTACTGTCAGTAGATGGAAGAAACACTCCCAGGATTAATATGGTGTTTTTATCGACTGTACTTCACTAAATAATGAAAGAAGATCTACAGATTAGCCCAAAAGATATATAATAAATACAAACTTTGATATGCCTAGTAGAGTTGGAACGAGAACTTTCAATTTTCATAATCTCTTAGGAAATTATAAGAGAACCTTCATGATCAATATGTTAATAGGTAAGACCAAAATATTGGACAATGACTATAATTAATATTTAGTAACAACTAGCTAAAAATAATTATTGAATTGTTAGTAAATTTTTCGATAGATTTTGATTTCACAGAAAACGTCTAAGGTGAAGAAGTAATAGCGAAGTATTAATGAAAAGTATGAATAATGTTCCATCAAGTAAGGTAATCAAAAAAGGAATTAAAATAAAAAAAAAAAGGAAAGAAAGAAAAAAAGACATAAAAGATATATATCATAGAGGATTCTCGTTGAGCGTCACTCATAGCACTCAGGCCTTCCTCCTAGCGATAAACGCCAACAGAGTAACTGACTAACAGAACTTTCAGAGCTAAAGCTATTCAGAATCATCTGAAGAAAATATTCACCGATGTTAAACTTAAAACTTTTCCAGATACTGAAAAGAGTTAGAGATCTATTGGAAACCATTGCCTCAATAGAAAGAGAAAGGAAGTGATACAAAGGCCATTCAAGCCCGCTATGAACTCGCGATGAAGGAAAAATTTTCTCATCTACATGAAGACTATCCTCATCGCGAGGTAAATGCAGATTCCATGTACATAATGACAAGAGATTTCAATATTATAAAATGCGTCTAGTAGTTTTATAATTCGGAATTCTATTATCTCAACCTATCCTTGTAAAAGAACATATATGTACGAAACGTATTGGAAAACTCTTTTTATCATGATGATAGGAATATATTATTATTTGCATACAATGAACAAGGTGGAACGTTCTTCATTCTACTTAATTTAAGTTTCAATATTTATTCACAAAAGCTGGTCATTAACATCTCTATTTCACATCTATATTCATTTATGTTTATATCATGAACAAGGAATACATTTGTAGAGAAAGGAGTCTTTTGAGCTCTACTCAAACATAGATATATATTACAAATAAAATCATAAGATTGCTCGTGTAAGAGCGATCGATAATATAAATATTCTTCAAAATAATTTAAATACTAGGGATGTTAATAGTACGTTCTTTATAAATAATCAGTTAATATACTAGGGATGTTAAAAGTCTGGCTTATAAATTTCTCCAGATCCTTTCAATTTCTATCTTATATCATATACATGAGTAGTCTAGTCCCAACTTTACTAAATAGTTATAAATTAAGCAATACAAAATCCTTAAATTTCTTCTAAAAAAGCTTGACTATTGTTAAATATCTCAAATAATAAAAAAAATAATACATGAAAACTATTAATAAGTATATATAGAGTTTAAAGAGGCGGATAAACGTTATCGGGTTCACTATAGTATACATACTTAACTTTAATATAATAATTGTATATATTTTAGTATTTATAAAGGAATGTATTTATTCTAGACTATTTGGATGCTATTTTTTGAATTATTGAAATGATCACGGTTAACTTACTATTATTTATATATATAGCTCGTTTAGATACATCCAATTGAATACTCGTGAGACCATGTATATCCACATAGTTTATTATTCATAAGTTTTTTCAATACAACCTTGCATATATAGAAAGTAGAGTAGAATATATCCCAAATAAATGAAGGGAAATATATGCCAAATTTTAAGTCTATAAAATTACTTAATTTAATAATTATTATTGAGACAAGCTATTTTAGCAATATCTTCTCATATATAGTGACTGTCGCGAAATATATCGCATACATCTCGTATTCTACCCAACTGCCAAACTTAAGACGAATCACTTTAGAAATATCCGAAGTACATTCCCAACTCGTTCAACATACGCTAATCACTATCGTAAAATCCTTTACAGTATGAGTAGTATCCCTTAAGGAAGATTGTTTCGTTGAATCATAAATATCTGTTATGCGATATTAAAATAATAGATGCTCAAATATGCAAAGAACTAATCTACTCATTGCACTTACTAATTCATGATATATAAATAATAATTTCTATTGAATTCTATTTTCAAATATTAACAAGTGCATAACTATTTAATGACGTAATAATAATCTATTTGAGATGAAAAGATATATATATGAATAGAAATGATATAAATTTAAAAATATTATCTTAATATAAGATACTAACATATAATTTAATAATAAAATAAGCTAAGCTTAATCTATACACTATAAATAATTATGATATAATAAAATAAAATAAATTAATAGCGAATAAAAAACTGAATTGATTACGTTTTGAGAAAAATGCTCTATTGCATAGTTGTTGTCTACAGCATATAACAACGCATACGTCTATAAATACTTAAAATTTAGCGATCAAGAAAATGATTAAAGGATATGAAATTGTGAATCTGTCTTAAGCTATTAGCGATAGATATTAGGCTTTGGGTTTGTTTAATTAATTGTGTATTTCAAGTAAGTTTTTCAAAAGAAATATGAATTTATAGGAGGTAACATATCGCAAGAATTGTATATAATTGATTCTTTTCATTATATACCACATTTCTAAGTAAACGAGCTAGGACAAGGAGGAGGTTGTGACAATCGGGGTGAGGTATTTGAACTCCAAGGGACGTATGATATCATAGTGGACCTATCAAAACATTAGAACCTTAGATGTTTGCCAGAGGCGACGTTTAGGTTTATTAGACAAAACAACGACGTCAAAAAATTGTCATACATCAATCGATTAGTAGAATATGAGTGAGTTATGGTAGATTTAACTTTGAGTATTTGATGCTCATGGTTAAAAAGTAGGTAATGTGTGTGCGTTTTCATTTGGCTGAAAGTCAACTTGGCTGTGTGCTTTTATTCAGAGTGCTTCTTCATGACAGTGATTCTCAGGCCGTGAAACTGCTCATATGTCGAGAGATTAACTGTAGAGCAGCATTCAACGTCCTCTATATAATATAATCATTAGGATAAAAATAATTCCGGTAGTATATACTGAGAGTAGAATGTTAGTATATAGATATAAAATAAGATCCATATTATATAATTAATACGATTTACCAATCGTTATAAAATAAGAAATGGCAAATGACAACTAATTTATAAATGGAAGCATGTAACTCAAAAACTAGAACTAACATGAAATTTTCAAAGACATTTTCTTATAGCTTATGACTCAGATATTTAACTCCTGATATACATCATAATTCTATGATGATAACTGAACTATGTATATATATCCATATAATCATTATTGGATGTAATTAATTAATTAAATCGTTATAATTATTATTGCTATATAGAAAATTTAAAACTTAACTTTATAACATACAACAACACATACTCTTGCAAGAGCCCACACACTCTTAGATGAGATTGTCCTCGTATGTTCATTGATGTTGACTTATATTCCAAATGAATACTACTTAATTATGGAAATACTTTTTTACGCTATTCATCATCGCTCAACTTTGGTTCTCTCGTCGTACATATAGCTATATAATCATACGGACTTCAATGAATATTGTCATTGTGACTGATTAGATCACAAATTTGAAGCCTCTTCATAACGTACTTAAAAAGTATGCTATATTTCTAGACAATCTCTTTTTGGTATGGACTTACTCCTTTACACTCTAATTCCATCTCACATACCGTTTCAAATATTAGACAACTGTAGTACGTAACTATAGGACTAGTAATAATATATTCTTGCCCATAATCCTAAAATTTTGAAATATTACTTAATCGTCCATCATCTTCATTAGTTTCTTTCTGTATAACACAAAAAGCATTTTCAATCAAAGACGTACGCGTTCTTCATAATCTCTTTCATGATAAGTTTTTCTAAAAAGACGCCCCCTATTACTAACTGCTATATATAACTCTGCCAAAAATAATATAATAAATAAATAAACATCGTTGTACTACTTTTCTTACCTTGTCCATTTTATCAATATACATCAATATACTATTCTATATTTTAACATTATATATATAATAATATATATATATTATATACTACGAGTATATATATAATTAATATTATACTTTACTATACGTATTAATATTTATAAGTAATAAATATACTATTTATATATATAATATATATATATATATATCCGTTCAATATTTTATATCAAACAATTAAAAATCAGTATATTATATATTATTACTTATATATATAATATATATAATAATTAATATATATATAATATTATATACTATATAATAATATTATATATAGATAGTATATATTTTATATATATATATATTATATTATAGTATTATATAATATATAATATATAAAATATTAATACAATTTATATAATTAATTATTATATATTAATATTATATATATATATATATATATTAATGATATATTTAAATTAGTATATATATATATATATAATATGTATTAACTATTATATATATATAACCTTTACCTTTAATGCGAAGGTTTGATGACATAAGGCACGTAGGCGCGAAAAGTATGTAATTGAGGTAAGCAGCACAAAATTTTATCGACGACACATTTGTGTAAGAGAATATTTTTAAGGTGTACTTAATCTCAGTGCTATTTCTACATATAATGCATATATCGTTACTTCATTTTAGTAATTAAAATGCATGCTTATTGTTTAGGCTTTCAGAGAATGAAAGTCTTTTTCATCTGTAGCATAATGTTAGTTTTTAAGTATAGTAGTACAATACTTCAGATCTCACACGCGTATAGTTTTTGCAGCTTATTAACTACATGGCTTTATCTAAATTGCCTATTTAGTGTATAGATTAAAAACTTGAGATATCTCGTAGTATAGTGTTATTAGTGTTTTATGTTATTTGGAGAGATAACTCATAAAATTGCCGATAAGATTGATATGCGATATTAAGAGTAGGTAAATTATAGAAAACGAGTGACGTATTCGCCATTTTATGATATGCAATAGCTGTGAGAGTATAGGAATGATTCCGTTTGAAATCATAAGAAATACAGCAAATTTTGAATTCCTTTTTGTTTTTACCATAGAGGCGCTCTGTTTTGTGCGTCATTGATTTTTGTACTTCAAATGTATAATTATTTCGCACTTGTGTCGCTTAAAAAAATAGTCTCCGAAAATTTAAAGTTTTTAAAGTTTTCTAGGACTCCTTCAATTTATTATACCATTGACTTAGATTAATACATCTTTAAATGTAAAATGTAAACTTTTTAATGAAAAGAAATAAAACTTTACGCCCTTTTCGACTATATTTAAAATTGACGTTATTTATGAAGTATTTTTTATATTGATTTATTTACCTAAAACCACTAACGTACTTATGGCGCAGTGGTTAAGAGTCAGGATTGTAGAGTTGAGGGTCAGCGTTCAAGTCCCACTAAAGTGATTTTTTACCTCTATGTTGTCTATAATATGGAAATGAATCGATTTTTTTAGAGTAATATTATTTTTAAGATGTATGTGTTCATTCATTAATATCTTGGTATTGTTTCTAATACATATTCTAAACTATATCTTTTCAGAGAATAACTGCAACTATAACTATTTTTCACAACTATAATAAATAGTATGAAAAGTAATTAATTATAAGGAGAAAGCATAAAGTATATTCTACTTGTTCATATGTATAAAGACCTTCTAAGTATTACATATATTGACTTTACGTACTATTATTTATTTACTTCATATCATTATTATAAATCATTATTATGTAGATTGATATATATGTATCATTATTATTAATTCAAATAATTCCTTTTCTCTATCTCTATATTTATTTTTTATTATTATTATTTATTATTATTTATATCATTATCTATTCTTATTTAATTTTAATCATATTATTAATGCTATTTCTTGCTATTTATTAATATTTAATTATTTTCTTATTATTATTTAAATTCATTCTTTAGGTTTATTATATTATTATTTATTCCTTATATTTTATTATGACATTTTTACTATGTGAGTATTCATCAAAATTATCGACTGTCCAATTAATGTTCTTTATCATTTTATTATTATTATTATAAATGTACTATCATATATATTATCGTTAATTATTATTATTCTGTTGATTATAAGAAAAGCAGATTTAAAATGAGCGTCATATGTTTAATGAACGCTATTTTTACTAGTTTTTTAAAATTCATAAATATTCTTTATTATCAGAAGTAATTTTATTAAGGAATATTGAGAATAAAAAGAAGTTAAAGACTTTAATACTATATTCCAAAATTTTTCGTGTATACTTCAGGCATGATCACGTTTAACTAACTGAAGACGAAAGATACTCAACTTTCTAACAATCATTACAATCTTAAAATGTATTAACACTATCTAGTTTAAAAAACTATAACTTCTTATATGAGATGAACTACTGCATGATATCTAAACTAAAAGCCTTACATTATTTTGCAAATACAAGCTATTATCATGATACTAGTGTATTTCTCCGATTATCCGTTTATAAAAAAAACCCAAATATAAAAAACAAATCAAACAGATTCTAATAAATGACCAATAACCACAATTCAAATTGATGTCCGGATTAAATTTTTAAATTAAAAGAATGATCGTGCTATATAATGAGGATAAACGGCACGAAGATACGTCTCAAAACATTCACTCCAATCGCGTATTATAAATTTAATATACAAAGCCAGCATCTCACCTGCCACCACTGTACCGAGAGCGACATTTGTGGCAGCTCTTACTTGCTTGCACTAACCCATTCTCATAATATCTATTATTAATATATTAATTATATATAAATAATCATTTATGTACAAAAAAATCATTTTATTTTTCATTCTGGTAAGATTCGAATCTATTAATGTATTCTGAAATTATAAGAAAATATATGCACGTATCAATTATACGTGACTATACTAGCATTGAATTAATTGTTACGATATTACTTTTGTCTATAATATTGTATACTAATATGAACTGGTACAGCTTTAAAAATATAATAGCTTAAGTCTACAAATCGAATTTGTTGGTGCTGTTATGGCGCAGTTGTTGAGAGTCAGAAACTTGTACAGAGGGTTGAGGTTCAATTCCTGTTTCGTGAAGGATATGTTTTTAACTTTCTTATTATTTATTTAAAATAGTACAAATTAAGTTTTCTTCATGTATAATACACGATATTTAATATAATAATCAACGCTGCACGATGTCACGGTCACTATATATCTCTCTTTAATTAATCAATACACGTTTGATTCCAAATTCGAAGAAGTATAAGCGTGTACTAATCAGCTCTACCTTGCTCACTATAATTTTCAGCTGTGTGTCCTTTCTAAATGGGAATATTAAAGACCATATCAAATAAAATGAATTTTAATTACATTCTTCATTATTATCTTATCTATTATTCTTATGATAACTTTTTAGTATTATTATTTATTTTTTTCTTATTATAAATGGCGGCGATTGTACCCGACGAAAAATTAGGGTCAACGCTGCCTGTAGGAAGTGTCCGCAGAAAGTGCAGCAAAGAGAGACGGCCATTACTGTAGCACACTATGTAATAACTATTCCGCTTAATTTTGCATTTAGAATATCTGATTTAATCAATTTGTTATATATTATTATATAATGATAATTGAATTATTCATTAATAGAAAATTCTTCTTCATTATTATTATATTATTATTATTTTATTTTCTCATTCTCCACCTTCTTTTCTTCCTATTCTCATTATTTTATTATAGCTCGACTCTTCTGTTTTTAAATATGTCCATCTAATTCCACCGTTTTTCTTTCTCCTCTTATAGTATCAGCTCACATCTTCTAGACATAGTTCTGAAACCATAATAAAATATACGCTATGTATGATATTCTTTACCCTACTATTAATATATAAAACTATTATACATACTAATATATTAAATACTTTAATAATCATATTATTAAGTATATATATATTATATATAGTTATATATATATATATATATATATATATAATATATATCTATATATATATAATATAATATATATATATTATTTATTATATTATATATATATAATATAATATTAGCGATATTAAGTAAGTAGGAACTTTCAAGATTAGCATAGCCAACTCATCTTAGAGATATATGATAATAATAAAATTTCAAACTATCGCAAAATACGAATGAAGCATTTTAGTTGCTAAATATGAACTTATTCTAAGAATTACTATGAATTCAAAATACATACTTCAATTGAGCCACGTGTTTTTACAGGTTAAAATTTAATTTAGGAATGAGTTATATTATGTCTATGAATTCCTGTACTCAAATGCAGAAATATACCGTAAGACCATAAAAAGCAAAAGATCAAGTAATAAGTCAGATAACGCTAATATACCATGCTGTAAGCATAATTAATTCATATCGCCTCACCTCCAAGTAGGGCACATTCTTTTTGGCTTTTAGCAGTACTAGATGAAGAGTGATGTTTAGAGCAGTGTGTCTAAAAAAACACTCTGATTATTGTATTACGAATATTAAAGAACTATTAAAAAAAATGATATAAGCTATTTTGATTATCATATAGTATAACATAATCTACCATCTGGTTGTGGAGACGTGGATATAATTGTATAAAATGTATTACTTTTCCAAATCTTTCAGAAGTGGCCAGTAGGAATATATGTCTTTAGCATTAGCCCATCAACTAGGTAGCTAGTTTTCCGTCGTGGTTAAAGAAGGGTATGAGTGAGGTAGTATACGTAAAAAAGATTGATGTTCAGAGAGCCTGCACTACTGGCAACAAGGGTATTATATTTCATAATATATATAGATTATTATATATATTCTATAATTTAATATATCATAAAAACGCCTATAGTATATTAATAATAAATAATTAATATTATATAGTTTTATATACAAATTATTAACTAATAATATTTAATATAATTAATATATTATATAATATATTAATATATAATATATTAATTTAATTATATTAAGTATATAAATATATAAGATATATTATTACAATATATATATATATATTATATAATATAATAATATATATATCATATAAATTATATATATGATTATGATGATATAAATATAATAATACCTATATAGTTATTATAGCCTACTCATACGGATAGCGAAGACGGCATATTAGTTACATGTGAATAGGATATTAAATTAAAGTAATGCTGGGAAATCTGTTTATGAAAATTAAAGCAAAGTATATTTAAAAATCAATTTAATAATAATAAATTAATTTCAATTTTATAATATATAAAATAAAAAATAGACCTAAAATAAATAAATATTACATTATAAAATATTAATATAATCTTATATATATAAGAGTATTATTATTATATATATGATATATTATCTTATTATAATATATATAGCTATAATATACCGTTTGACGAATATTTGTATTCAAAATATTAGTTATAAAGTATATATCAATTAAGTTTTTATTTATATGCTGATCAGTAGTACTACCTGTCCATTCGTTCAAGATATACTATATATTCTATCTAGTCATCAATACTTAAAGATACTATCCTTCAGTGTTGGAACAACAGCACACGCTCCAAACTGTTTCGCGAAAAAAGTGAAACTCCGCTCTGATCTCTTCAAAAACACTATAGTTGCCACTATAGCTCTCACTAGGTTAATATATAAGAATTCTAGATAAAGAAATTATTTTATTATTGAAACCTTAATAATACTAAGCGTTCAATCTCTCTATTTTCATATTTACAAGGGTATGTTAAAGGTCTGAAGTTTCATTTTCACAACTTCCCGGAACTTTAAGACATCAGTATGTAGCAGCATTTACAGTGCGATCAAGGAGGGTCTTAGTCTGGCGATAGTACTGATTCCTATCATAACATGAATTATATCTAAAAGTATTTCCGTCCTTCGAGGAACTACGAAGGGGGACATTGGGTGAGGTAGGGCGCTTAGAATCCTAAATTCTCAAGCGCATTTGTACCAGCTGCGATGGCACTTACGTCTTACTGCTGAACTCCAAGCTCTCCTCGCTAAGGGGTTTCCCTCTTCTCGTTTGCTTACTTAATGCTCTAAGTTTTCTTCACAAATCGCTTCAATTGGCTGTTGTTGATGGGGCGACTTCTTCTTCTTTCGTTTCATAGGTGTTACCTCTAGGTTCTGTCTTTCTCACTGTTATATTCCTACTCTTTTTCATGTAATGTATATCTTTCACCTGCACATTAAGCTGCTCTCACATCGTATCGCCGAATGACTCGACCCTTCTATTCTTCAACTCATTTCACATTTGCTCTCCATCTTTACTTCTAGAATTGTCTCTCGGCTTAATCTTTCCGATTCATCTCGCTGACCCTGGATTAGATTTCCGGGTGGGGTCGTCTCAACCTTGGTAAATTCAATTCTTTTAAAAACTCATTTTCTACCAATCTCCTCTCTAAGACACTTCTTACTCCAACCACCGGGGTAGCCATCTCGCCATTGTACTGCCTCCACTACTCGGTGTTAACTTCGACTATCTCTTTCGACGCGTCTCTTCGTCTCCTGTTGAAAATATAACATCCTTGCTTAACATAAACAAAAAAATGTTCTTGGAAACCTCACATCACAACGTTGCTAGGGCCCCCCCCCCCCGGCGGGGGGGCCTCAAAGAACTGGAAGTTCTGTTTAGGCTTCGAGACTGTTTTTTCCTCTTCTCAGTTGCTCCAGCTATAAGAGGGGCCTCATTCGCCATTGTATGGAGTACTGTTTCGGGGCTCCTATCTGGGGGGGGCTCTGGTTCACGCCGCTTTTGGATAAGTCGAGTGCAAAGGCAAAAGGGCTTTATAAAGGTTCTGCAACTTTCCAGTGTCCCTGACCCTCTAGTCTCTGGCGCGGATGTTAGGGAGCTTATCTCTTATTCTATTGGTACCGGCAGCGGCAGGTGCCGAGGGAGCTTATCACTCGCGTTCGCAACCACCAACCGTTTTACGACACCTCGTAGCACAGGGGGTGCGGTGTCGGCCTGAGTTTTGTGTTAATATTGGAAACTCCAGGTCTTGTTCGCTGCGTGCTTCTTCTCTTCTTGCCACCGACCTCTGTTCTGTAGAAGTTCTCTTTTCATCTTCTGTGTTTCCTGCTTGAATTTAATCTTCGTCCTCACTTTAAATAGCCCTGGGTCTGTGCTCATGTCTGCGTATTTGCACGGTTAGTGGATTGACGATAACTCATGTGTGCATCACTCGCTCGCTTGGGATAAGGCCTTTCTGTCG
>JABUQX010110971.1:0-10000 GCA_015478945.1 Trachelipus rathkii
AGCAGCCAATGATCACCTTGAAGAGGAAGAGAAAATCAATCAGAAGGGAAAACAGTATTTTTTCAATGCTATTTTAGCTTTCAAGAAAGGACAAGAGGGTTTAAACTCCATAGCAGTTCTGAACACCTCTTCGACCTTCAGTTTTATTACACGTCAAACGCTAAACGAACTCGGAAGGAAAGAGAAGACCATAGCGTTGTGTAAGTTAACAAAAATAAGAATCAGGGGCCTGAGTGGTGAGAACCCACAGCCCTACCGAGAAATAGAACTGTACTTTCAGTTAGCAAACCAATATAAAAGGATCCGATTTCTCATACATGAGCTAGAAGCTCCATGGAACCTATTGCTCGGAACCAACGTTTTAGAAAGCATGGATGTCAGTATCAATTTATACCAAAAGATGATAATTTGTGGGGGCAAACATGTCACCAAAATTCATTTATCTCCTTTTAAAGAAATAGAGAGGGACACCAAGAAAGGCCCCTATCATCAAAGGAGGAAATATGCCTCCTCCATCCCTTATACCTTACACGAAATTGTATTCAAAGAAGGAAGAATTAGGGAGGGAGATATCATTAAAGAAGAATAATTTAATGAGTATCACACCATATGAGGGAAAGAAAAGTTCAAGATGATTGTATATATTAATATTTATATATATTATATAATAATATATAATATATTAATAATATATATATTATATATTATATATATATAATATATATATAAAATATAATATATATATATATATATAGTATATTATATATATATATATATATATATAATATATATGTACAACGTGTTGTTGTGTATATATATAAAGTGTTTACGTGTGTATGTATGTGTGTGGGTGCCCATTATGTGCATGTACCGGGACACATACAATAAAACTGGTATTTACAAACGATATGGATAGTCTGCTTCCTCCCTCATGAATGAGTGTGCAATTCCCATTAAAAAATTTCCCAGTCTCAAATATGAGACATGTTAAGTAATAATTTTGAATAAATTTCTGTTTTCATGTGTATAAAACGCGGTTCCATTCCTTTAGTAAATATTTTTGTTTGTCATAAAAGAGCAAGTTTAGCTCTATATCTGTGCGATTGACCAAGAACCTTTCTACTACTTTTTATGTACATTTAAAGATGGAATTCAAAACCTTTAAAAAGATACCTAAATTGATCGAATAGCATGTTTCGTCAATCAATTTTTCTTTTATGTATATTCTAGATAGAATTCCGAAGAAAGAGGTGACTCCACCTCTATAGCACAGATGTGTAATTTTGATTAAAAAATCACTTCTCGATCATTCCAAGCCACTTAATGAATTAAAAAAGAACAGAAATGACTGTCATTTTTTATCGAACTTTGAGACCTAAATATAAAATATATATAGGTATATATATATATATATATATATATATATATATATATATATATATATATATTATATTATATTATAATATATATATATATATTATTATTATATATATATATAATATATATATATATATATATTATATATATATATATCGTGTGTGTTGTGCATGTGTGTGTGAACACATACGAATATCTGTCTGTATACGATATACCTATACATGTAGAACAGAGATGGATCTATTTCTAAGCTATTTAGATAGGACTAAAATTGGTTTGTTTCTTCATTTGTGTGTAAAGTTTTCTACCCTGTTAGAAGCAGCATAGAGATAATATGATTTATAAAATCGGTTGCTAGAATATTTTTTGTTAAATAAGAAAGGGCAGGGTAACATTTTAACATTTAAATACTAAGCATTTGTAGTAGCATCTCCGCCAGTTGTGAAAAGCATTCAATCTACGGGTAAATCACGTTGGTGGGTAGTTGGAAAACTGATCTCAAGTTGTTACAAGCCTGGCTGGCAACGAACCCAAGAAACGGGATAGGGACAGAGTAAACCAGCGCCCATGGCAATAATAAATCCCCAAATGTATACTGGTAGGTGATAGGAAGCTGTCTAAAGTTGTTACAAGCCTAGCTGGCAACAAACCCAAGGGAAGGGGGACAGAGTAGCCTAATTACTGAGCAACATAAGAGCCGTATGCCCTACAACTCCTTTTACTGATAGATATATATATAATATATATATATATTATATATATATATATATATATTATATATATTATATATTATATAATATATATTTATATATATATTATATGTTAAATATGTTTCTGTATAGATAAGTATCTATATAGATATAACAATATGTGTAATATGTGCCTAATGCCTTAATTTTTTTTTGTTTAAGAGAGAATAGATCGTAGCAAAATATCTTCAAGATCCCAAATTTGAAAGGCAGAGCAATCTTCCACGATGACTGGACACCACCTACAGAGGTTTTGAACGAGACAATAGTGAGTTTGTGGTAGAGCAGGAGAGAGTGACCACAGAATCACTTGTTTCCAGAGCAGAGGAAAAGCCAAGTTTGTCCTAAGAGTTTTAAGTAAAGATTTGATCCTATTTTTCATAGATAATGTAACATTTTTTATCTCTTGAAATTTTTACCATTTTGCGTATGATCTTTTGTTTATCATTTTGTACGTTCAAGAGCAGTCAGCTTAACATCTTTTTAATTCATGATAAAGTTTTAGTGGATAAAATGATTCTAGCATTAACCAAATCGTATTCTGTTTTGTCTGAGTTGAAACACTATCTTCTTTTCGTAAGTTAAGACCAAAAGATTATATAATGCAGTGAGAAGACAAAATCATAGGATGGAAAGCGTAGTCTTCCATAAAGAGACTTAGGTTAGTTCATCTCATATAGACAGGTGTTACCTAACAACGAGGATTAAGTACTTTTAGGAGAAGTCACTCGTGGGCCGAAAGTTTCCCCGGTCTCCCCTGAAAGACTTTCAATCATATAAGTCTCTGGATGTTCAGGATGCGTGTACCCATATTTAATATGATTTTAAAGACAAAGTAGTCCTAAATTCTTCTTCTCAAATTTTAGGTTTAAAAAAGATAGATAAAGCACTCATTTTCTTTCAAATTGAGACCGTAAATATAGGGAATTTACTTCAATTTTGAGTTTTGAAAAGACCAAACAAAGACAAATTTTTGAATGTAGGTTGCATGCTAGTTTTAACTATTCGAATACCTCGTTGATAAAAAACATCTTTTAGAGGTAGGAAAAGGAGTAAGAAGTAAAAACTTTCCCCTAAACGAGAAAGAAATTTGAATAATAGCATAAATAGTACTAGTTTTTGACACAAAGTTTTCCTGAAAACCCTTCAGAAGGGAATAGTAGCATTTATATAAGTCTCATCCCGCCAGTCCGACCAAAAAACTGTAAGTCTTAAGAAGCATGTAGTACAGGCCGCGGATTCCCCGCCTGATCTTTTAGAACGTAAGTGCCGATGCCAGACTTAATGCCCATTTCCCCATATATGCATTTGAAAGAATATTTTACTATTTTACTATTCGCTATTTATCCATATTTCGTTTAGAGCGTAGCCAAGGAAGTAGGGGGGAGATACTCCAAACAAGATATATATATATATATATATATATAATTATTATATATTATATATATATATATATATATATATCTTAATAATATATACTATATTATATATATATATATATATATATATATATATATATATATATATATATATATATATATATATTTATATATAGGTAGTGAGCAATACACTCTTTGCGATGTATTGATGAACAGGCACTTTAAATTGCCTAATCATTCTTTTGATGTTCTAAAATCTCTTTTCAAGAATCTTTTATTCTTTAGTGCCGAAGCACCATTTTTGTACAGCATTTTTATTTCATACTTTTAACACCAAACTCGGACGAGTATAGGTAATAAGTAATTGATGTTTAGATTGGATTTAGATTGGATTAAGATTGATTAACATTAGGTTTGCTTTAATCTAATTTTTTCTGTTTATTATGCTGTAGAAACAAACTACTTACATGATGTTTGTCTCACCAAAGGTTCTTCCTAGTCTGCGATTACAAGAAGTTTTGACAAAGGTTTAGATAGTCTGTTAGAGATGCTAGAGACGGTTATGCTGGTGACTAATGGGGCAAGCACCGACAGCTGCAAAAGACATCCAAAATCACACCTGAATCACCCTGATTCTCCCCTTCGAGCACTTACAAGAGCGCAGGTAGGCTCAAAAAAAAGGCTTTGGCAAGGGCGGTAAAGTTTCAATTGATCAAAGGGTGATAGCCAGACAAACGTTTGAACAAGTCAAGCACAAAGGTAGTTATGTCAGGATGAAATTGTTGGTCGGTAGATAGTTTGATTGTAGTTTTGTTTCATTTAAATGTAAGCTAGTCTGGATTAACAATCAACTGCACATATAACTGATAATTGATTGAGTTTAAGGATTTTTGTGAATGTTTTTCTCCAGAATATACACCTTGTTGGCTTTCGTTTAATCTTTGCTCTAATACATTAGAGTACACTGTGATTCAGGATCCCCGAAAGATTGGACCGAATGTTTGCTACACAGTGGGAGCAATTTTTTTTATAGCAAAATGCCAAGTGAGACGCTGTATAATGAGAGGAGTTTAGACAACCGCATCCCTTTTTAGGCTAGATTATAGTGGATTAAGAAAACATTTTTGCATATTGTAGATAGACATTTCTATTTTGCATATCTCCTTTAGACTGGATTAGTTTTTCTTTTTACAAATATGTTCTATAAATTGACTGATTTTAAACAAGAAACATCTGCCACACTTCTCCCTAAAGACCCTATTCACTGAGGATCAGATACGAGAAAGTACCCTTAAGATAATAGAGGAAGAACAAGAGAAATGGTAACGTTGTTTTGATTTCTAAGATGTTGATCTTGGAAGCTGAGAAAGTACCAAAAATCTTTTTCCGAAACACTCTTCTACCAGGAACGAAGTTACTGACAGGGTACTCCTTTGGTAAGAGTCAGGGTAAAATGAGGAAAGGATATCCGACTTTCTCATCAATTTAAGAAAGAACACTGCTGTATTTTTGCTTTGTTTTATTATTTCGTTTGCTATATATATTAGTTTAGACCAATATTCTGATCTAGAGTTTCCGCTAGTCATTAGCAACACACCAAAAAACTTTGACAACATGTTTCTAAGAACCTTTTGAACAATGATCCGCATTGGGACGGGCACGATTGCTTCCCAATCCAATCTCTGCAAGGACACATTAAAATTACAGAGATTTTCTTTCACTATGATACTTTGCATGCGCAACAGTGTGTTGGTTCGATTGACAGAGGCTACCTTTAGCCACAGAATGAAATATAGAAACTCAGTCAAAATTTTGGATGGATATAAGGATATAAGTCTATTGTTTAGTATATAGTTTTTTCATATATTGCTTACTTGTATATTTTAGGCATAATTTTAGCGATGTATTTCACAATTGTGAAGGAAATGCAATGAAGTTTCTTTTCTGTTGGAAGAGCAATACCAAAGGTGCGATTGGTAGATCAGTCTCGAGGACCGACGTAGAGAGCATTTTTCCCAAAGGTTGGGGGAAAAATCTCCGGAAAAATGTTAAAAGAGGCTATAATTGCCACCGACACAGGAAAAGTACATACTACAACACATAAGATTTATGACGAGATTGTTGTTGTTTAGTCTAAAACTTTGTATCTATGTGTTTTATTCTATAAGTCTAGTATATACTAGCTGTCTTTATAGATTTATTTGTAAACTATGATCGATTGGATAAGTTAAGTTACATATAGAGATAGAATTTGCAAGCGATTTTTTTTGCTCGGAGTATGGGAAAAAAAAAGGGGGATCCTTTTTTTTTTAAAAAAAAAAAAAAGAGCTTTTTTTGAATTTGACCTTTTTTTTTTTTAAAAAAAAAATTTGAGTGGGGAATTTTAAAGACAAAAAAAAGGGGGGGGGCGGAGTTTTTTTAGGGGGGGAGGGGGGGGGGGGGGGGGGGGGGGGGGGGGGGGGGGGGAAAAAAATTGGTGGGAAGTATAGTTAGATTTTGTGGGGAAGAGGAAGGCAATACTGAAAATGGTCAGCCTGTGTGTTTTCATCTTTTTGGGAGTTTTTAAAAAAATTGTTTGGGAGGATTTGGAGAAGGGGACCCCTTGCCTCTGCGCGCCTAACTCTTGTTTTTTGGAAAAATGGGTTGGTAGTAGCGGGGGGTGGGGGGGGGGGGGGGGGGGGGGCAAAAAAAAAACCCCCCCCCCCCCCCCACCATAAGAAAAAAAAAATAGAGCGTTATAAGATGATCAGTGTGTCCCATCTTGTCACCTAGTATTATGAAAATAGTATGCTTAAATGGTGTTGTAAGACATCACAACGTTCTTCTGATAAACCTTAAATGTCTGAATGACATATAGCCGAGATGAAAAGACCGTAAAGGAACTATAGTGAAGATCCTGTGTCTTACCCTCGCTTTCAAGGTATGACAATGACGTAGAGACAGGAGACTAAGAGAACTACAGTGAAGATCTCGCTCTCCTTAGTCTGTCAAATTTGTTTAGATGAGAGAACTCGTGGATGCAAATATCACATATTAGAGTACTTCTAGTTTTATATAGAGTTAAACATAGATGAATAATCGTAAAAATACATACTTTAGTTCTTACTTTAGTTTAAGAAGTTCCTTTATTTTTTTTTTTAGAGACAAAGATAGCATTTGCTTTGAATCAGATACTTATCCGAAGGTCCTATCATTACTTGAGAAAAATTTTTTTTTTTAAGATTCCCCAGAAGACACCTTTTAATTCTTAAAAGAGAGGCGATATAATGATTTGAGGCTAAAGCCTTATAAGAGTTTGAATAAGTGAAGATTGGAAATGAATAATTACATAAGAGAGTTGGATCTGTTAAGGTTCCGAACACCAACTGGTTTGGGGGAAATTTTTGTTTTGTTTCGCGTAGCCAAGCTTGATGTTTTGTTATTTTGTTTGTATTAATTCTAATTCGGATACTTTATCCGAAGGGAGCTCCAAATCATCATTACTTGAGAGGGAAGAGGGGAGAGGCCAGTACTGAAAATATAATTAGCACATTTATTTAATTTAAATAATATCGCAATTTGCGATTTTTTGAAAAAGGAAATAATTTATTAACAATAACTCCACGATCATAATTGTAATAATACGAAGTGTTTATGATAGAATGAATATATCATTTAATGCATAATCCTTTAGTTAGAATTAAAGACTAACACTAAAAATTAATAATTGCTTAAAATGCTAGTGCATACAAGCTAACAGTTTAAAACCTAACATTTGTTTAATGTAGAACATAACTAGAAGTAGTTTTGATATTAACAGTGTTAATATTATCGATACTAACAATGTTAATATTAGCTTTTGTTTAAATGCATGACATAACCTTTTGTAGAATTAAATGCATGACATAACCTTTTGTAGAAATAATAGCACTAATGCTTTTAGTTAATAGTATTAATACTTCTATATTAGCAACTCTGATATTAGCATCTTGCCGACGATGTTTTGAAACTGACGAGTATTAAAAAATCGTGTCAGCATCTTGTTGATAACTTTTTAAATATTAATAATACTAACGCTTAAAGAACTGTTTTCTTACTAACAATGTTACTACTAATAAGTTTAAGAATAAAAACCTAGTGCTTAGCATGTCATAAACAACACAAACATAAATAAATGTTTGCCGCTTTTATGTAGAATCTAAGAAGTAGCATGGTTCCTAACCTAATGTTACTACTAATAAGTTTAAGAATGAAAACTAATGCTTAGCGTATCGTAAAAAACAATATAAAAAAATAAATAAATATTTGCCGCTTTTATAATGTTTAGATTTTAAAAGTAGAAATGGTTCCTAACCTGGTATACGAATGCAAGTTCAAAGACCAAGATACGTACCATAGGTTTTAATATTTTTAATTGTATATAATCAAGTTTTACTAACACTTACAGTAGTTAATGACCAAAGTATATAGGCCAGTAAAGTAGAATAGAAACTAACCCTAGAAAATAACGATTGTGGTAAAAATAAAAATGAACTTTAAGAAAGGTTATAAACCTACAGTTCCAAATTACATGGTAACACCATACTAATCAATCAAGCTTCGAAAACTTGATAAGAAACTAGAGAATACTATAAAGTAATAAATAAATTTACGTATGTTTGAAAACGATGACCATACCACGTACTTACTACAAACCACCAGTCTACGGACTTAGATAAGAAAGTTTAAATATCGATCCGTTCGAAAAAACCTTAGAAATTTTTAGGTAAAATATCCATAACGTTGGAAAACATTATGATGATGCACTGCTTTCAAGACTATGCCTTCTTCTTTTTAAAGACAAAGAAATTACACCATTACATGGTTCACATCCAACACAAAGTATCCTATTTTCTTTATACATCCAACCCTCTGTTTGTACCAAACTTATTTAGGAAAAACTCTTTACTCTTCTAAGACGATTAACCAAAATCTATTAGAACCTTTTTTTTTCCTACTAACCATCTTGTATCAACTCTTTACCAGCCATGGTTAAAAGAACTTGATTTTGTTCCTTTGTGTTTATTCATTTCCTTGGTGCTTGTTTTTTTTTAACAAAACCCTTCTGGAAATATGAAATATGCAATAGCTTTGCATTAATCGAAACTTTAACAAGTTTATTTTCCGGAAAGGGAGACTATATGGGAATTTTAATACTAGAGTCAGTATGTAACAAATGCAACGCTATTGCACTGTTTACATTTCGAGGCGACACAATGTCCGGATACCAGACATTCCTTTAGACTTGTTCAACAGGTTCCCACACCAAAGTCGACTTCCAAACAAAAACAAGCCAATACTTCATTTTCCTGTTCGGGAATGTTTCTTGCTACTATGGCACCATCTTTTCTTCAATCCTTTCTCTATAAAGGCTAAAACTCTCTATACCACAATGGCTAACGCTCCGCCCAGCGATATGTACCTTTTCAATAACAACCAAGTCCTTGGGTAGAAGGAAGCCGAGAGGATTTCATTCTACCTGTGGAGCCCATACTAAACAGTTGAGGTGAGTGTCTGCTAACGGTAGTGACTAACCAGTGTAGAAGAGAAGAGTGTTAGAATTTAGTAAAGGTTTTATAACATAATCAAAATTATCGTTAATATATTTGCACTTGAATAATATACGTAATATAAAATATAAATATGTATGATAATTATATATATATAATTATATATATATATATATATATGATATTATATATATAGTATATATATAATATATATAGTATATATGTATAGTATAAACTCATATATAATATATATATATATAATATGATATATTATATATTCATATACTATGGGAGATGATATACCATATGTAGTATATTATACCCATATATATATAGTATATATATGAATATATAATGATATATAGTATAGCGATATATATATATGGGTATATATACTACATATTGGTATATCTCACGATAGTGATAATATATATATATATATATATATACTTATATAATTCCGTATATTATATCAGTGCAATAATATTTAACGAATTTTGAAAATTAATGTTTAAAACCTTTACTAAAATTACTAACACTCTTTCTCTTATACACTGGTTAGTCAACTACGCGTGTTAAGCAGCACTCCCTCAACTGTTTAGTATGTGCTGGCTCACAGGTTAGAAATGAAATCTCCTCGCTTCCCTTCAATACCAAGGACTTGGTTGTTATTGCAAAGGTACATATCGCTGGGCGGGGCGTTAGCTATTGTGGTATAGAGTTTTAGCCTTTATAGAGAAAGGATTGAAGAAAAGATGGTGCCATAGTAGCAAGAAACATTCCCGAACAGGAAAATGAAGTATTGGCTTGTTATTGTTTGGAAGTCGACTTTGGTGTGGGAACCTGTTGAACAAGTTTAAAGGAATGTCTGGTATCCGGACATTGTGTCGCCTCGAAATGTAAACAGTGCAATAGCGTTGCATTTGTTACATACTGAAACAAGTTTAATTTTCCGGAAAGGGAGACT
>JABUQX010110971.1:17500-27523 GCA_015478945.1 Trachelipus rathkii
TTATATATATATATATATATATATATATATAATGTATATATTATATATATATATATATATATATATATAATATATATATATATATATTATTATATAAATATATATATATATATATATATATATATATATAATATATAATACTATATATATATATTATATATATACATATATTATATAGTATAAATATATATTAATATTATATATATATATATTATATATATATATAGTATATATATATATATATATATATATATAATATTATATATATTTCGTGGAAGATAAATATTTCGAGTGCATTTTAATGTGCTAGTAATTAATTGTTTCCATTAATATTTTATATGAAAATCGTAGTACAAATAGTACTATTCCTTGTATTAAAACTATAAACTCTAATTTTTAAAAATCTTTTAAAATAGGTTGAACTTTAAAAAAAAATTTAATGGTTGACATCTGAATAATCTATGTTGAAAAAAAAAGTTTTAGGAAAATAAAACTTTGTGATAATTATTAGACAATTTTAGAAAAGGCTAACGTTTTTAACGAAATATTTCTTTTTATAAAGTGAAGTGATTTTTTTTTAGCAAATGTATTTTTTTACTGAAGTGATTTCTATAATATGGAAGAATTTGAAAACAAATTCCAACTTTGGAAAATAGTTTCAAACACTGAAAATTTTTAAACTGACATTTGAACTCAAAGTTTGTTGTAGGGATTAAACTTAGGAAAAAAAGTTTGGACCTTTGTGTTTTTTGTAGAAAATTTAAGAATAAAGTAAAGAAGTAAGAGAGAGGTCGAAGTTTCAAGTCTTGAAAGTTTTTGGAAAATAGACTGACTTATGTTTGTAATGTTATTAGCTTGAAGATCAAGTTTTTTAAATTTACCAGGAAGTGCACTTTGAAAATTTTACATCAACATTATTTGAAATTTTTTTGAACTTTGAAAATTTTAAATCAACGTTTAATTGAAACTGAACTTTCACGACTTTCCCCTAATGCACTTTGGAATTTTTTTTTTTTAAAAGAAATAAAAGACATTACATTTTAAATATTTTTGAATAAATATTTTAGAAAACATTATTGATAAATATTTTCCTTAGAAAATATTTTTATAGAAACTTAGATAATAACAAATAAGAAACAGAAACAGAGCGACATAAAAAGTTGTGAAAACTTTAGAAACTTTAAACATTCCAATACAAGAAAGAAGAAGGATTGTTTGATAATTAAGAAACTTTTAATTTCAGATTGATTGATAATTAAGAAACGTTATAAATATTTACCGAAATATAATAGCCTGAATTCTAATGTTTGTTAAATCATGACTTATGTTTGATTAAATGTCTTAACAATATTTCGTCAAATGGCATATGCGTATCGTTTGCAGCTGTTTTCAAAGGTTTAGTGCAGGTACCAGTTTGAATCTAACGGGGCACAGGGGGCCCCGAGGAAACAATAAAGAATCAAAAGAAAAACAGGGATGGATGGAAAACAAGAATGAATATGACAAGGATGAAGAACAAGAGCAAAAAGAAATAAAAACCACTGATGAACAAAATATTGGAGAAAATACAGGAACTAAACCTAAGCCCAGGAACCGAAACAAAAGGATATGGGACCTCCTCCATTACATTACCCCCTTTCACATTGATACAATGAAACATTCGACCGCAAACGCAAAAAAATACCAATGGGAATTGTACAACCAGGAAAGACTGAACCAAAGAAAAAACACAATAAAGTCTTCCGGTAATACCAAATGTTTTGGATAAGTACTTTTAATATACATCTAAAAACAGAGGGGGCTCTACCCCCTTCAAATAAAAATAAGTCTTACCCCTCCTGGAATGGCCAAACCGAAATCTTTAATAATAGAAGTGAGTTTAATGAAACTTGGGGTCAGAGTCGATCCAATGAAACTTTATATGGAGGTCAACCCCAGAATCCATGGGGGCCATCCCCAAACTTAAACTTAAACATGCAGCCTCCTTTAACAAACTGGCAACAACCCATTCCAACAATGCAACCGGGTTATAATCCATATACTTATGGACCCCTTTATGGAGGATATTACCCGAATACTTTGTTCACCCCATTAGGATTTTCCTCATTAGGAATTAAAACTATATGGAAGAGGTACAAAGACACAAGCCTGGGTAGGGATTAAATTCGAAGAATACCTAACTACGCTTCATGAGAAAGTAAGCACATTAGGTTTAATTTCAGAACAACAGAAAATAGATTTCGCTAAAACTACAATATCTTGATTTTTCATCAGAAGCTAGACAATACCTCCTCAAGGACAATAGCTTTTCTAGGTGTAAGAACTTAGAAGATTTTCTTATACAATTAAAGATTTTTCTCAAACCAGAAAAAGCGGAGACAATATTTTGTCTCCTTAAGCAATTTATGAAATATAAGAGAAAGTCACATACGACACTCACCGAGTTTATGTTGGATTTAAAGAGTCTCTTATGGGAATAACAACGAAAACTCATCGATATAGACACCTCATTAGGATTTTCCTCACAACAGATAAATATTTTAATTATGACTAAAATATTAGAAAGCATGGAAGAACTTAGAAACCACAAAAGATTAAGAGAAAAAGTATTGAAAATTTTTAATCAGTTTAGTAGAAATTTTAGAGAAACTTAGTCAAATAGAATAAGGAGTTTTGTTCCAAACCAATATTAAAGGAGAACAAGCTGGAAGACACACAGCCAGAGTATTCTATACAGAAAATAAAAATGATGATAAACCAGAAAAGACTACCTATAACCCTTCCATGAAGAATAAAAACATGGAATGGAAAAATAAGAAGTATACTCCTAAATTTTCGGAAAAGAGGACAAGCCCTCCTACAACTACAAGACAGAATAAAGGAATAATTAAGAAAATTTCCAATACCGAAATAAAATCAATGGACTTTTGTCAAAAGTGTGAGACCCTAGGTCATCATTCCAAAAATTTGGGATGGAACACCACATATTGCCGAATCTGTTGGAAGTTCCACCCCAGGGGTTCCACGTTTAAATGTAAGGATGCCCCTGCATGGTATCCTAATGAGAATGAAAATAACATGATCATACAGTATAACAATGCGACTGATTTAGATAAAGGGATTAAAGCTCGAAAAATAGAAATAAAATATGATTCAAAGGCAAGAAAGCCAAGCCCTTACCAAAAGAATGAGCACAGCTATCAGGGTAAGAATAAAAAGAGAAACAACTAGACTTTCATTTAATTACAAACGCATCAAGCTGAATCAGAACAATGGAAGAGATCAGGAACTGAAGAAGAAGATGAGAATGAAAAGCTTTTACACCGACTCTCTGTAAGAGAGTAAAAGATTTTAGAAAACGGTTAATATTTAATGAAGAAAGAAAAATAAAATAAAGATTAAAGAAAATATATTTCAAGCTCAGGAGGAAGAATATCTTAGTAGTAACTTCAAGCCTTTTTGGTGTAGGAATTCGACCCCCAAAATTGGGATGTCATTACTTTGTATCAATATTTTTAACCCCAGCAAAAGGTCAGAACGAAGGTTAAGTTCAAGTCTTCTGATCTGGGAAGTAACGTACCTGTTGCTTTCTAGAAAAAGAAGGAAGATTTAAACTACCTCTTAAAGCGGCTAGTATTATAGTCCAAGGAATTGGAACACAAATGATCCATCCCTTAGGAGAAGTTGATCTACTTTTGAGACTACACCAGCAATATTACCCAGTTACATTTTTAGTGTGTAAAACTGGAAGCACTGGAGCTTGGGAATGGAATTTTATTGAGGTAACAGTCTTTGCTCAAACTACCATTAAATAGACCGGCTTTCTTCACCAATTTTAAAACTCAAAAAGAGGACCATGATATAAAATTAAAAATCTTTGCCAAACAAGGTAGTTATACTTCCTCATGAATCAAGAAAAGGAATCAACTACGAAAGATAAAATAATTTATAATCTTAAAAAAGATTTCAGAAATAATTCTCCAATGGGAATAATAAGATTAAAAATAAATAACATCAGTAATGGCTAGTAAATTAATTTATAAAGGCTCATTTGAAAAGCCTACAAAGAAAATAATTAATAAAGGCTCAATTTGAAAAGCCTACAAAGAAAATAATTAATAAAGGCTCATTTGAAAAGCCTACAAAGAAAATAATTAATAAAGGCTCCTTTGAAAAGCCTACAAAGAAAGTAATAAATAAAGGCTCCTTTAAAAAGCCTACAAAGAGAAGAAATAAATAAAAATGATATTGTTCTTCCAGATAATAAAGAAATTAAAATTTTCTCCAAGTAAAAGAAGGACCTTTAATAGCAGATGAAGAAATAGAAGTACATTTGTTATTAATAGAAGAAACAATGGCACCTGCTCACTCTTATGGTTATCTGAAAATCAGACCTGAGAATAAAAGAGAATTGAAACTGGAAAAGATTTGTTTAATAATACCTGCTTTTTCAATAGGGCCATTATACTTTGCAAATACTGTATGCCCAGTAAGAAATAATGAAATAATCTTAAGTTACATTAACTTAAGTGACAAACCTTTTTATTTAAAAAGGAACAAATATTTAGGAAAATGTCATCCTATTTTAAAGATTAATAAAAAAGAATATTTTAATAAAACTGATACTGCTACAGAAAATAAGCAAATAGGATCTACTTGTATAGTAACCTGCTCAAAGAATCTGTCAGATACACAGTTGAAAAATGCATACAGGAAATTAATGGCAGAAAATTTAAACAAAGAAGATACAGATGTATCCATTTTAAAGAAAACATGAACACTGTAGAAGAATTAGTTGGACTTATTAATGGATTTAAGACGTTATTGCTTTAGATAATGACTCTGTTCCATCTTTGTTCCATTACAGAAATTTGAAACAGTAACTTACCACCAGATGCTCTGGAGTAATTTTTAGAAAAAATACCGTCTCCTTTTTTTCTACTTGGAAGAACAGACAATTTTACAGACGAGGCAATTGAAAAAAGGGAATAATATAAAGCTTGTTAACTCAACCACATAGCTCACCGTCTATTGGTGGTGGCAAAGAAGATTCAACAGAACCCCTGGGTTTTTGCATCGACTATAGGTACTTAAATTCTTTCAGTGTACCTGATGTATTCCCATTACCCTCCATAGACGAAATATTCTCGTCTCTAGGAGGCAGTACAATCTTTACTAGCTGTGACTTAATCGATGCGTATCATTCTCTCGAGGTCAAGGAGGAAACACAAAAATTAATGGCCTTCCGCACGCGAAAGGGATTATTCTGCCCAACCAGATTATTATTTGAGCATATAAATGACCTAAGTATTTATGCAAGAACAGTGCAAGTGGCGTTAAACCATTTATTAGGACCTATCGTACAAGTGTATTTAGATGATGTCTTAATTATGGTGTAAAAATAAGGCAGAACATTTTGAAAACTTAAAGAAAGTTTTACTGCGTTAGAGAAAATAAATTGAGTTAAATTGACAAATGTCATTTTCTCCAAACTTCAGTTTTGTACTTAGGATTTAAAATATCACCAGATCCAGCGAAGATAGAATCGATGAAGAGTTGTCCTCCGTTAAGGAAACACAATTTTTATTAGGATTTTTCTGTATTTTGTTTTTAAATAAAGAAAACAAATATAACACATATTATACGAATAAAAAAGAATGTTAAGTTTGAATGGAAGGAAGAACACCAAAAGCATTTGAACTCTTGAGAAATTGATGGTTCAACCTCAGTTAACTTTTCCAGATTATTCCAAGCTATTTTTTGGTACAGACGCCTGTGACTATGAAATAGGAGGCGTTCTTTACCAGATGTCAGATGACGGCAAGGAAAAACCGTTGTCTTCGTTTCATGAGTGTTAAGAGGCAGTGAACTCAACTATGATATTATAGAAAAGGAAATGTTTAATGTTGTCTTCACCACAGAAGTTTAAAAACAGCGGTAAGCTAGTTGGTCCATCACCATTAACTGATAATCAACCTCTTTGCTTTATATTTCGCAACAAACAACAAACGGGACGCCTAGCCCGTTGGAATTTGTTTAAACAGTTTTTCGCCAACTATAAAAAAGTATAAGACGGGAAAGAAACCAACATACCGCCTGATTATTGAGTAGGCACCAAAGCTCCCAAACGTTATTTTTTTCAAAGGAGAAAAGAACCAATCTTACCAAGAAAAGATTTTATTTTTAACGAAAGAAACTTTTCAATAGGGAACAAGAGAATTGCCCTAGATTAAAGTGAATTAGTTATGGGTTAAGGAAAGCCAAAAATTCGATATATTTTCATATAGAATGTCAGTTCTAATTTAGTGCAAAGCAGAAAGGAACCTTATGTAATAGCACTGTGATAGCACATCTACCAACATCAGTGCCATTCTTCATCAGTGGGAAGGAGGACAGCAGAGGACTGAAAAACGGGTTAGATTAGGGAAAGATACGTTTTTCCTCATCTAAGTAAGTTATTAGTAAAGGAGTGACTTTGCGATTTCATATCCTCTGCTCGTTCGTGGGCGAAAAGATAAAAAAGCTGATGAAATAAATACGATCGAGGATTTAAAGGTAATGCTGCAGAGTAGATATGGATAGTATAGGAAAACTTCCAACATGTTCAATTTCAGGAGCCGTTCAGAGATGTTTTGACACGATATTGTGAATTAGTCGCTTGTAAATCAAGAAATGTTTCAAGAATTGTTCAAGCTTTATAAGAAAGAGTAATATGTCGGCATTCGAGTCCAGAATTTTAGCCTCGGACAATGCCCCAGAATTTACTTCAGCTGCCTTCAAAGAGCTATGTAAAGCTTGGAGGATAAGTCAATATTCTGCCCTACAAACCAAGTCAAATGGTGTAGTTGAAAGATTGAATGCAGATATTGAAAACTTCCTCCGTCATTTTGTAAAAAACACAGAGATTAATCAAAATACTTATCTTTTGCTCAAATAGCTATCAACACACATCTTATAATCGATCAATTGGATCATCACCACATTTGTCCTGTATGGATATATAAAGAGACTTCCTTACGAGTGCGAGATTATGTCTCTCCATTTACAAATAAATCGAAAATAAAAATTCATATCAGATGAGGTAGATGTTGTAGTGGAAAGAATGGAAGAAATAAGGAGACCTAGCAAGAGAAAGTCTAGAAAGAAACAATTAAAGTATGAACAGCAACAATAAACATGCCACAAAGAGAATTGAAAGAAGGATTAGTGTTTGTAAATGCTGTAAAGAAACTAGAATGAGTTCAAATTGAACAAAGATTTGAAGGTCCTCTATTGTAAATCCAATAAAGGAGCCAAATAAGCTTATGCTCTCGTGTTTAAATTCAACGAAATTGTTTCCGGTTCAACGGATAATAATGTAAAAGATAATCAGTAGAAAAGATCATGAATCATTTCTTCATTGATAATGATAGATTTAACTGATGCAATCTCCAGAAAGAGATTGACCCGAAAGTTGCAACAGAAAGAAACAGAAGCGGGAACCCAGCAGCAGAGATCTGACAGGCAGATAACTGCAGTCCCAACCACTTTTCTACAGACTCCCCCCCAATTCTTTAAGATGAACAAAATGTTATACCAGAGGATTCAACACAAAAACAAATGAATCCTGTAGAAGAAACACAAAATTTCTTGAACCAAAGAATAAATTGATACCCTCAAGGAAGTAGATTAATTCTACTCCACAAACAAGAACTCAAATAAGAGGATATAGACCATCTCTATCACCAATCAGACAAGAGATTCATATATTTATTACCTTTCTGAACACGAGGAACAGCCTGTCACTGAAGAAGTAAAGAAGATGCTTTAAACACTTCTAAGATGAACTGTAGGGAGAATGCAAAGCCAAGTTCTGAAGCATATACCTCTCCAAAGATGATGAGGTAACACCTCCAAAGAAGTACAATACTTGATTTATCAACATTCACAAAGGCCCAAGAGATGATAGATAGGAAAGTTAAGATCATGGTTAGAATTTCACCAGCAATTGAAACCAGAGGGATGTGGAAACCAAGGGTTATAGTTAAATACAGCAAGAGAGCAAAGAATCTCCCCTCCACCTCTACCACCAAGATCATCATAACTATAGTAAACAAACAAAGAGCTGTTCCAACCCATTGCAAGCACAAGAGACTCAAAGGTTTTTTGGCTGTAGAATAGAGACATCAGAAGAGGAAATGACACTCCACCATTTTGCCTCTCCCAGATAAAACTTTAGAATTGTAAGAAATCTTTTTGTAAATAAATTATTATTTTTATTGTGTTCATAACCTTTAGTTTAGTTTTTTATATTTTAGTTAACATATTACACAAAACATGCTTCAGACTTTTCTACCTTAATTTTTAAGTATAAGTCTATATTTTTATTATGTCTGCCTGATTTTTTGCCTAGGGGTCATTCTTTTCTTTGAAATCACAAAAAAAAGAAAAATTTTAATTTTACGTTTCGTAAAATACATATATATATATACTCTTTATTTATATACTTATTTTTTTATTAGTAACATGTTTCATTATATTTTATTTTAAAAGAAAAAGAAATAAAAAACTGAAAATTTATTTATTAGAACAATAAAAACATAATCAGATTGATGACACATGTAATCTTTTAATTACCTTACTTAAGATAATGGTTAAGAATTAGCTTGCTTTTATTTAATTCTTACCCACGCTAATTAGCCTTAAGCTTATATAATCAGCTTGTTTTATTTTTTACTTAATTTTAATTCCTTCTATATAATTAGTTTTGATTAATATTGATTTTCTGACTGGGCTTTCTTGTTAATTAGCCTCATGCTATATAGACTTACTTAATTTTCATTTTAATTATAAAAAAATTAATACATTTAATTTTTACTTATTTGGTTTATTTTAATTTATTTTAATTATTTTAATTTTTACTTTCTATAAAACGTATGTGACCTAATTTATTAAATCAAAGTAATAATCCTTTCAGACTGTAATGAATGTTACGTCCAGTTTTTGCATTATTTCTTTACCTGTAACTTATCCATTCCACCATTAACAGAAGGAAACAAGAAATGCCAGCTCATTTTGTAAACATTCCAAGTGAAGTAAGTTTTATCAGTTAGATATCTGACTTATCAGCCTTAGTCAAACAAAACTATTTATAAACCATCAAAATAGTAGATACTTTAAAGATGAGATTTACCGCCAATGATAATTTACAATATTTATAAAATCAAAGAGCACATAAATATGAATTTCAACTCAAACGCAAGCCTAAAATATCCTCAACAATAAACAAAAAGCTGCCATGGTCTACCACAAACAAGATACAAAAGAGCTGTTTTTGAATTGGGAGGAGATATACTTAAATATTTATTTAAAAAAACAAAACTAAAACAAATTTTTTAAGTAAAAGATATTAGAAATTTTAAATACTTCAAATTTATTAGTTAATGAACTTAAAGAAATAATTAAAGTCAATAGCGTTCGTTTAAGGTCATTTAAGAGAGAGAATGAGATAGAGAATAGAGATGAGAGAGTGGGCAATGAGGGAGAGAAAGATAGATGGATGTAGGTAGTATCAAATCATTACTGCTACATTAATAGCCAATAGTATTGCCAATGTTACAACTAGTTATCACTTCATTACAATTAGCTAAAAATAAAGATAACTAATGACCAACTTATTCACCCATCTTTTATACTATAGAAATGACACAAACTATAAAATTATATCCCATCACACCATTAGAAGGACAACATATTTTATACTGAATAACCACTAATCCTTTAAATTAAGGATATACACTATTCATTTCAAATGATAAATTTATTTCATACAAGCATCCAGATTCCCAAACATTCATTCCCATTCAATAGAAACTGTTCGAATATACTTTTCGTTAATAATTATATCAAAGGAAATATACTTATTTGAAATTGCTGGTTCACGATTATTGCCTATGATGGAAAACAAAAACGCGAAGCTGTTTCTGGTCGATAAATGCGAAACAGCAAGTTCACCCAATCTTCCAACAACTAAAGGGCGCTCTC
>JABUQX010110972.1:5000-7500 GCA_015478945.1 Trachelipus rathkii
AGTCCGTCCATGCCGCCAACTCCGCAGGTACTAGCTTCTCACACTCAAGCCAAAAATCAATTGAAAACATGCTTTCACATCCATCGCAATGACCACCTCACATCGCATAAATCTCCACGGCAAGCCTATCACATCCTGGACTCTTTCCCATTTTTCCTATTCCCCATTGCCATCTCCAACTCTTCCATTGTTATCGCACCCTCATCCACGTTTATTCGGAGCTGTTCCTCTCTGCGTTCCGGAAGGTTCTCTTCTCCTTCCTCCTGATTATATAACTCTGAAAAGTACTCTCCCCACCTGTCGCTGATCTCATCAGGGTCCACTCTCAGCCTACCCGCCTTATCCTTTACTGAGTGTGCAACAGTCGACTCCTGTCCTCGTAGGTTTTTTTGCCATGTTATATGTTAATTTTTTAGTTCCACCCATATCCTGTCTCAGTGGTTCACCGATCCTCTCCCACGCTTGCTCCATCGCTCTCCTTTTTATGGTCTCAGCCTCATTTCTATATACCACATATTCCGCTCTTGTCTCAGGGGATCTTCTTTTCATCCACGCTCTAAACTTTTTATTTTTTTCCTTTACTGCACGTGCAACTTCATCTGTCCACCACGCAGTCTTTTTCTTTCTGGAACCCGTTCTTTTTACCTCCAGCGTATCTCTCGCACATGTTATCATTTTTTCTTAAAAATACTCCCACTCTCCTTCTACATCTACAACATTCTCCTCTTCCTCTGGTATTATATCACGGACTCTTTCTGCAAAAACCCTTTCCACTTCATCCTCCTTTAATCTCTCCACTGCTATCCTCTCTCTCGTTACCATCTTCTTTGGTAACGGGGTTTTGAGATTTAATATCCCCACCACCAAACGATGGTCCGAATCAAGCGACACTGATGGTATACTTTTCACGTCTCTTACCACCTTCCTGTTGTTAATTAGTATAAGGTCAATCATCGACTTATCCGTGTAATCCTCAACAATACTATTCCACCTGTACCAGGTCCATTTATGCTAGTCCCTATGCGCAAAGTATGTATTCATCACTGCCAACCTATTACTTACCGCAAAATCCAACAACCTCTCCCCCTCCGCGTTTCTTTCTCCTATTCCAAACGCCCCCATTGCTATCTCGGTACCTATTCTCTCCCTTCCTATGTGCGCATTTAAGTCCCCCATGACAATTTTCACTTTCAATATTCATTCCGTCATACCACATTTTGCAACTGTCATAAAAACATTCTTTCTTCCCTGTGGTCTTCCTTGTGTGGTGCATAAACCTGTATTATGCCCACACGTCTCCTTTTCAGCCTCAGTGCTATAGCAATTATTCTTTCATTTTTGAAAACTATGTCCTCTACTCTATCTGCCAAATCCGGGGTCAGGAACAATGCCACCCCATACTTTCTCTCCTCATCTCTCCCCTTGTATATCAGTTGGTAATCATCATGTATTCTCTTCCTCCCCTCACCCTTCATCCTCGTCTCGCAGACACCAAGAACATCCAGTGTCCTCTCCTTCATCATACCCACAACCTCCTCCTCCTTTCCCTCCATTGTACTAGCATTAATAGTTCCTATACGGAACTTATCCTTGTGTAGTCGAGTTCGTAGTCCATTTTCATGCCTGGTCAACAACCGAAAAGATCCGTCCTGGTTCCGAGGCATCACAAGCGCGTCTTGAGCCACAACAATCCACCGCCGGCTGGCTAGGCCTGTCGCGGCTTCTTTTTCTGGACTGGTATTTAGTCTCTTCCCGGACATGTATAGCCCCCCAATTGGGTTACAGAGCTCTCTCCACAGTCTCCAGGCACATGTCCAGTCAAATTAAGCCACAGCACCACTACAAGGTAACCAGCCCATTATCATGGGTAGATGAGCTTCCATGATCGCCGTTGTATATATATATATAGTATTATATATATATATATATATAGGTATATATAGTATATATATATATATATATATATATATATTTATATATATATATATATATATATATATATATATATATTTAAGGTGTTAATAATTATGAAATTTTTTTTTTGGTTCGCTGAATTCAAAAATGTTTTCAGTTTTTTGGTAGCTATCCTAGTTTTTTAGATACAGGTGTCAGCTATATATATATATATATATATATATATATATATATATATATAATATATATATATATATATATATATATAATATATTATATATATATATATATATATATATTAATAGTTATATATAAATAATATTATATATTATATATAATATATATATATAAATATATAGTATATTATTTATATTTTTATATATATATATATATAATATATATCAGTATATATATATATATATATATATTATTTAATATATATATATATATTTTTATTATATATATATATATATATATTATATATATATTATAGGCTGTATGTTTTTTATAGATATATATATATATATATATATATATATATATATATATATATATATATATATATATATATATATATATATATATA
>JABUQX010110972.1:25000-28235 GCA_015478945.1 Trachelipus rathkii
AATAAATAATAAATATAATAATAATATATATAATAATAATATAATAATAATAATATAAGTTAACCTAATTATAATATTAGTAATAATAATAATACTATAATATAATAATATAATAATAATAAAATAATGAATATAATATAATAATAAATATAATAATAATAATAATAATATATAATAATAAATTGCAATAAATATTAATTTTTGTATTGATATTCATAAAATTACCTTATTACTTTATTCAATAGAAAAGTTAGAGAAAATTTCTTTTTTTATTGTTTAAACCAAAATGATGTTGACTTTAGCCATTTATAACTAACTGCTTTGCTCTACCTTTTTTCTAATCTAATAGAAGGAGGATTTATGTGAGCACTATTTGTTAGATTTATATCTCTTTGAATTTGATTATTATGAAAGTTAGATATTAGAAAGTTACATGCCTTATTTTATAGTATCTGTGCTTACATTGGGAAATAATTCGATAGGTCTTTCAATTGTAATATTTTAGTTTTTTTAAATAAAGGGTTGTGCTTGAAGTTTTTAGTGGGACTATAATAGTCAGTGAAGCGTTTTTGCATCAAAATAAGCGAATTTATAGCAGATTTGTTAGCTATGCCATAGACTGGTAGACAATATAATAGATGTTGGTGTATATGTGCATTGTATATCTTCTCGAGTATATGTAAAGGAATGTATTTTTCCAATTTGACTAGTATATACATATATTTTGCTAGTCTGCTCACTAGCTGGTTGATATGTTTTTGGAATGTCATTATTTTTTCATCTATCTAATAATAATAATAATAATAATAATAATAATAATAATAATAATAATAATAATAATAATAATAATAATAATAATAATAATAATAATAATAATAATAATAATAATAATAATAATAATAATAATAAAATAATAATATCAACTACTTAGTGACAAAAGCTTTGCAAGTAATAAATAAGCAAAAAAAAACTGTTTTTTTCTATCTAAATAAAAGCATCCAATTCCTATGGTTTATTTGTATAGTTTTAAGAAACGGTCAAATAAAACCTGTTTTAGGTTTTCGTACAAATTCTAATTAAATATTAAATAGAAACGAAAAAAAAATGTTTTTAATTAATTACGTTCTTGCGAATGTAAAGCTTTGTAATCAAAATAGCAATTCTTTTTTATTGTTGAGCTCTAAATTATATATATAAATATATATATATATATATATATATATATATATATATTATATATATTATATATATATATATATATTATATTATAGTATATATTATATATATATATATATGTGTTCGCGATAATGCTAAAATATATATATATATATATATTATATATATATATATATTATATATATTATGTATTTATTTTTAAATTATATTATATATATATTATATAGTATATATATATATATATATATATATATATATTATTATTATTATTATTAAATTATGTGATAGTTTCCCGATTTTCAAGAAATTTATAGGTAATGTTTGAAATATGTGCAATTATTTAATTAAAGATGGAAAACCTAATAAAGATGTCGTGCAATGCTTATAAAAGCAATTGAAGAAGAGCAAAATGCTAATTATTAAGGTAAAAATACAAATGTTACTATCTTGAAAAAACCAGGGCTGCGGTGTCGTAAAATAAATTTTTCGACTCCGACTCCTTAAATTCAAATTTGGATTTTCGACTCCGACTCCACTTAAACAAAAATTTTCGACTCTGACTCCGACTCCAGCAGTCAAATTCAAAATTTCGACCCTGACTCAGCTTAGTGCTTACAGAGTTACAGTAAAACATTTTTTTGTTTCAACTATTTTTTTTCGCTTGTTTTGAGAATAAAAAATATAACACTTTTCCGATGAATCTATCTCCAAATTGCTTAGCGGTAAGTACGTAAGACATAAGATGCAGCGAAGCAATGGAAACAAATATATTTCAGTTTCAGAAACAAATGTATAACGTATTATAATGCAAATTATTTTTATTTTTATTATAAAACAGAAGTGCGCATTTAATTTTTTTTTGACCAACGTTAAAGCGAATAGTGAAGTCGTTATAAATTAATAAAATAATAATATATAATAATATAATAATAATATAATAATAATAATAATAATAATAACTAAATATAATAATATAATATAATAATATAATATAATAATAATAATAATACATAACAGATAAAAAACAAACAATAACAATAACATACAATAATAATAATAATAATAATATAATATAATAATAATAATAATAATAATAATAATAATAGTTCTATAAATTTTTCGACTCCGACTCCACTTACACAGGAATTTGACTCCGACTCCGACTCCGACTTCGACTCCCGGATCCACTTACACAGGATTTTTCGACTCCGAACTCCGACCGACTCCGACTCTCACTTTGCACAGAATATTCAACTCCGCTCCGACTCCGACTCCGACTCCGACTCCGACTCCGACTCGGCTCGACCCGACTCCGATCACACGACTCCGACTCGACTCTCTCCGCAGCCGGAAAAAACTAGGGAGGAAATTTGATTTGCGCATTTAGGCGATATATATATATATTAATATATATATATTATATATATATACTTATATATATTATATTATAATTATTATATATATATTATATATATATATCATATATATTATATATATATATATAGATATTATCTTTATATATATATTTTATATACTATATATTATTATATATATATATATATATAATATATATATATTAAGTATATATATATATAATCTGATTATATATATATATTATATATGGGTATATAGATATTATAATATATTATATTATATATATATATATATATAATCTATTATATATTATATATATAATATAATATATTATACTATATATATAATATATATATATATATATATATATATATATTATTATAGTATATATATTATATACCTATCTATATACGCTCATATATTTATATATATTTATATATATATTATTATTATATATATATAATATATATATATATATATATATTATATTATATATATATATATATAAATATTATATATATATACATATATATATATATATATATATATACCATGGAGGAGCACTGAAGAAAGGAGCCAAGCTGGCGCTTGGCCCACATGTCGTAAATTGCTTTGTTTTTCTGTCATTTTTATCTCATTCATTCAACAATGTCTCCAATCTATCTCTTCTGTCAGTTTCTTTTTT
>JABUQX010110973.1:5000-40828 GCA_015478945.1 Trachelipus rathkii
AACAGCTATAGTATGACTTTGAGTTTCAATTGATTTTCAATTCTAATGAAATAAGAATCACAGACGACCAATATCTAGAAATTAAAATAGTTCAAATAATCACTAACCTTTAATTTAAGCGTAAAGTATCAAGAAAATATAATAAAGATTAGTTTGTTCAAATATCAAGAAATATAAAGATTAGTATACAATTAAAAATAATAAGATCTTCAATAATAAGAAATATAAAGATTAATTAGTTCAAATATAAAGAAATATAAACATTACTTAATTCTTATTTTAAACTTTAAAGATTAAGTTTACAAACATTGAAACATTTAAATTAGTTTACAAAAGTTTTAGAGCATATATAAACTTTCTATATCAAGAAAAATATGATTACATGAAATGCCAAGAATATTAAGATTAGTTAAATAAAGAAATATAAAGCATTAGTTCAAATAATATGAATATTAATATAGACGTTTCAATTTCAAGAAATTACAGTTAATAATTTAAATATCTGAAATATGAAAAATGACTTCTAATAATCAAGAACATATAATGATTGTATAAATATCAAGAACTATAAACAATAAAGGAAGTTCAAATATTCCAGAATATAAAGATTAGTCACATACCAAGAAATATAAGATTAGTTTCAAAACCTTAGAAATTTTTAAAAAAGTTAATTTCGTTCAATATCAAGAAATATAAAGATTAGTTCAAGTATCAAGAAAAATAAACTTTAATTTCGCTAAATATTAGAGAATATAAAGAAAAAATTAGTTCAAATATCAAGATATTTAAAGATTAATGTAGTTTCAACGATACAAGAAAATATGAAAGATCTCAGTTCAAATACCTGAATAGAAACATTGAGGCTCGGCTAAGAAATGACACCGGCAAGAGAAACTGCGAAGATATCAAGGAAATTGATAAATTTCAGTTGTATGTTTTCGAATATGTTTTAGTGATAAATAAAACTATGTAGAATATTTAAATGAAGGAATTTAATTTAATTTAATTTAATTTGAAAGATTAATTAGTTCAAATATCAAGAAATATAAGGATTAGTTCAAATATCAAGAAATATAAAGATTAGTTTAAATATCAAGAAATGTAAAGATTAGTTCAAATATCAAGAAAAATAAAGATTAATTAGTTCAAATATTAACAAATATAAAGATTAGTTCAAATATCAAGAAATATAAGGATTAGCTCAAATATCAAGAAATATAATGATTAATTAGTTCAAATATCAAGAAATATAAAGATTAATTAGCTCAAAAATCAAGAAATATAAAGATTAGTTTGTTCAAATATCAAGAAATATAAATATTAGTTCAAATATTAAAAAATATGAAGATTAGCTCAAATATAAAGAAATATAAAGATTACTTCAAATAAAATGAAATAAAATGAAAACTCGAAAACTCTTCAAATTGCAGAGCACAAATAATAACTGATATCAACATAATATTTTTAGTTGTAAGTCATGACATATTAGCAGGAAAATAGCAAAGTAGCAATTGTGTGGCACAACCGTGGCACTATCGATAGAGCGACTAGGTCGCAAGGCAATAGGAACGGGTTCGGTCCCTCGTCCTATAAGAGGAATGATGATGATGTGGAATAATTAGCACATTGATTCACGCCTAATTTGAATTTTCGCAGAATCCTTTAAAATTTCATTATTAAGGATTCATAATGTTTTCTTACCTTCGATTTGATTTGATGATTCTGCTATTTCTTTGTTTGTTGGTACATCGCTTTGCTGATTTGCATTTGGTGACACTGAAGTATTAACGGTAATGATTGGCAAGAGCTTATAGTTCTTGATATTAGTAATCTTTTTTAAGTCTTGCGTTACATTTCCTCCAGATATTGTAGGATATTTTAATTTCGAGGGCGAAGAAGGAGTATTTAAACCATTCAACCGAAATAAATTTAAGTGGTCTTTGTCAATTCTACTGAAAGGAACTAACGACTGCCCTGAATAATCAAAATTTTCTTTCGAGGTTGATATTTTTATTTTCTTTAATTGCATGGGACTCTTAAGACATTCAGCACTTTTAGTTTCATTCATTGATGAACTTAAAACCAATTGAACTTTTGAACTCCTTGTGGGTATTATTTCAATTTTACAAATGTTATCTTCTTGAGAAATATTAGAGTTCTGATGAAAAATATTTTCCGTTAATTTAATCTCATCTTTTGAAGAACCTAACATTTCGGTATATTCATTCAATAGAATTTTCGAATCAAAATTATTTAAACTATCATAAATGATTTAATAAACTTTTTAATTTTAATATCGAGTGACAAGCCGTTGCATAGTTTCGCATATTTGTAACTTATCACCTGTCTAGCCTTTTTAGCCTCGTAGAATCTTGAGTCGTAATAGCCACGCCAGTAAATGTTCATCATCCATCATTATATTACATCTCCTACTTTAGTTAAGAAGTGTAACAGTACATGAATAAAATAATATGAAAAAAGCATACTCGTTTGGTTCGTCGCATGCAAAATGTGTAGGAAGCTTTCGACATTTGAATTTGCTATAGAAAACTTCAAAGAAATTTGCAGATGAAAATTTGGATCATAAATTTTTTAAATTTTCATCCGATTTGCATAAAAAATCTAAATGTAGCATTTCTGAGTTTTAAAAAGATTATTTCTAGAGTT
The DNA here is from genome assembly GCA_015478945.1 of Trachelipus rathkii. NCBI lineage: Eukaryota > Metazoa > Arthropoda > Malacostraca > Isopoda > Trachelipodidae > Trachelipus > Trachelipus rathkii. The sequence continues at coordinate 7,668 of JABUQX010110973.1, forward strand.
TTTCAGAGTCTATATTGGTTCATTTTATGTTTTCATTTGAAAGAAAAACCATGTTGTCGACATTTTTTAACGGTGGGCTAAAACCTTTTGTGGAAATGGTCTGAATTTAAACTATACAAAGATGGGTCTATTATCTAAAAAATTATAATAGATATCAGCAATCAAAACCCAAAGAACACCAGTTCCCGACACCTTATGAAAATGGTTTTCATAAATGTGTTTTTACGATAATTTATTTTATCCGATCAATATGAAATTTTCAGAGCATGCATAAAATTGTGGGAGATTCACCTTTTTTATTTCGATATATTTTTTTTTATATATAAATTTTAATTTTTTATTATTATTATTATTATTATTATTATTATTATTATTATTATTATTATTATTATTATTATTATTATTATTATTATTATTATTATTATTATTATTAATAAACCCGCGAAAAAGAGGGAAAATAATTGGACATTCAAAAATAACTTAAATAAAAAGGATTATCTTCTCCAATTATACATGTTTTAAAAATTTCTTCCTGATCAGAGATCAACAGAAAAAGTTATTGGCAAAAACGCTTTTGGCAAACCAAAATAAACAAAAATTCACTACCCGTGGGGAAATCGGTCTTGTTTGGAATTCGTGATTGATATCAAATATCCTCGATAAAATTGTTTAGATAATTAATAAACTCCATCTTTGTATAGTTTAAATTTCAGACCATTCCGACAAAAGTTTTTTTCCCCGCCGTTCAAAACATTCGAGAACATAGTTTTCCTTCAAATGAAAATATAAAAGAACCCAATGGAGGCTCAGAAAAACGATCAAAATGGAAAAAGCTCTATTCTGCTTTTTATTTCGTTTAAATCGACTGAAAATTAAGAAACGTTATGGTCAAACTTAAACTATAGGATTTTTTCATAGAAAATAAGATTTTTAAGAAGTACAGAAAAAGAATAATTCACTTTCTTTCTAAATTTTCTTTCAGCGATCTCCTATTTGAGCATTTACAATGAAACATTTTTTTCAAATGATAACTTTCTCAATCCATATAAGATTTACATAAAATAATTTCTAAAATATTGAAATAAGAAAATCGTATTGTTAAGAATCTGAAGTGTTGGAAAATTGAAAAGGAAGGAGAAAGCGTAGATTTAGAAGTTAAATTTTTTATTAAAACAGTGTTTCACAGCTATATTAATGGATATACATTTAAAAACAAAATAATAAATTCCATGAAAATAACCTCATAAAACAGCTCCTAAACAATTAAAAAATCGCCCTTTTCGCTATTTTGAAAATCCATAAACTCATTAGCAACATAAATAGGCAAACTAAACTCTAAATACCTTATAAAAACTCTAAACTCTAGATCACAAATGAATTTCAAATCTTGAAATTTAGGTAAAATCGCGTTTTTTTTAAAGAAAGGTTTTTTTTTTTTATTATCTTAAATGATTATGAAATGAAAATTTAAGCAAAAACAGTAAATTTTAAAGTTTAAGAATTTTTATTAAAACAGGTTCTCAAAACTAATAAAAATATTCGGTATAATTAAATAAACAAATCATTAAAATATCTAATTATAGAAAGAACGTCAATTTAAAATATCTAAATGAAGAGTGCATAAATTCTCTTTACTTCTAATTGAGGTTGCATATTTCGAATGAACAATATATATTATTCGTATGCGGACAGTACCGTAAAACTCAATTTTAAGATTAACAAATAATTTCAAATTATTGAAATTTAGTTGAAGAATGTCATTGAAATTTAATTTTTATAGTTGCAAATTTGGAGCAAAAGGCTCGTAATTTAGAAGTTAAAATTTTTTTATTAACTAAAATTGAATTTCACAAACCAATAAATATCTATTAGAAAAAAACCAATATTGATAATTTCAATAAAAAACCGTAATTTAAGACACCTAACTATTAATAAATATCTATTTTATCTGCTTTTGAATTGCGAATTTCAACTGAAAATCACATTATTTATTTTAGAAATGCTGAAAAATACCGTTAAAAACTCAATTTTAAATTAAACAATAATTTCAAATGGTTTGAAATTTTTGAAAATATGTACCTATTTTAGAGTCTCTAAATTTAGTAATGTTTAAAATTTTTTGAAGAAAAACAATCAAGCATGATTGTACGTAACTTGAAAACAGTGTTTTAAAAATCTCAATACAAAACAAGGTTTCAAAATAATTCCTAACTTGAAAGTAATGCCTTATAGACCTTAATTAAAACTTTCAAGATAAAAACGTCAAATTTTAAAGACATCTCAAAACTATTAATTAAATTCACTTTTAACAAAGATATTAGAGACTATAATATTTGCAATGAAAACACATCTTTAACCTTCTTTTGTTAACACAAAATTCGTTAAAAAATTTCAATTATTAAGATTTTACTCAAAAATAATTTTCAAAATGTTGAAATTTGAGAGAAAAATCGCAAACTTTTGTAAAAGCCCATCTTGACCTGATAAACTGTCAAAATTATACAGTAATTTGCTAACTTTACGAAGTTTAAATTTTTTTTACTTTATAAACAGGATTTTCACCAATACATGAAATATTTATGCTCATACATTAAAAACAAATTTACTTGAAAATTTTCATTAGAAAACTCAATTTAAGACACCTAAACAATTAATAATCTCTCTTCTCTGCTTTTTGAAATGACATTTCAATGAAACACATTTCTTTATTCTAAATGCTGAAAATTCCTTTAAAAACTCAAATTTTTAAGATTAAACCAAATAATTATCAACATGTTGAAATTTAGGACATAAATCAGACACTATTTAAGATCTAAATTTGATAAATAGTGAAAAAATGAAGAAAAAGATCAGATAATTTTTAGAATTAATAATTATTTTATTTAAAACAATTTAAAAAACTATATAAAATAATTTGGTATATAAAAAAACAATATATTGAAATTATCATTAAAAAACGTCACTTTAAAACACCTAAAACTATATATAATAACAATATCACTGTTTTCAGCTTTTTTGAAATTGCCCATTTCAATGAAACACATTATTCTATCAAATGCGAAAACTACCGTTAAAAACTCAATTTTAAGAGTTAAAACTAAATAATTTAATATTTGAATTTATGGAAAAATCAGTACTTTAAGAGTTCAATTTGTTAATATGAAAATATTTAAGAAAAACTGGGTAATTTTAGAAGTTAATTTTATTTATTAAAACAGGTTTTTCAAAATCTAATGAAATATTTGGATAATATAAATAACAAATATTTGAAATTTCATTATAAAACGTAATTGAAAATTTAAGAACTAAAACTATTAATAAATTCACTCTTTCAGCTTTTTGAAAATTCATTCAAAATGAAAACATCATTAGTGATAATCACTCTTCTCCAATGAAACTCAATTATAAAATTCAGATTATATAACCAAATAATTTCAAATGTTGAAATTTAGGAAATCGTACTGTTAAGAGTTCTAATGGTAGAATGAGTCAAAAAGGTAGTTTTCCCATACTTAATAGAGGGGAAACTTGCTTTATTAAAACAGGTTTTCACAACTAATGAAATATTCCTTTATATTAAAAAACAAACTATTAGAACCTAAAGCTATCTGTGTGGTCAAATTATAAAAACTTCCAACTCTTAAGACACCTTAAACAACTAATACAATCTCTCTCTTATTCTGCTTTTTAAATGCAGTTTCACATAACCACACATTCTATTCTTCAAACTCGCTGAAAAATACCTGTTAAAAACTCAATTTTAAGAATTAACACATAATTTCAAATGCAGAAGTCTTCAAGAAATCTACTCTTTGGATTGACAATAATTTGTGTAAAAACATTTTAGATAAAAATGTTGAAGCTGTCGAAGTATAAATTTTCTATTAGTTAAAAACAAGTTTTCAAAACTAATACAATATTTACTTATATAAAAACAACATAATGAGGCATTTCAGTTAAATAAGACGTCCAATTTGGAGAGACATCTAACAGAATCTATTATATGAAATTCACTTTTCAGCACTTTTTACATTATGTCCGCATTATTCAATTGAAACACATTATTTTTTCTATATTGCTAAAATCTTTGAAAATTCATTTTGATATTGTACCACAATAATTCAAAAACTTTGAACGTTAGGAAAAATCGTACTTTTAACAGTATCATACCACATTCATTATATGTGAAAACTTTAAGAACAAGAAAATGCGTATTTATTATCACAGTTAAAAATTGTTTATTTTAAAACAGTTTTTCACAACTAATGAAAATATTTGGTATATAACCAACATAATATTAAATTTACATTAACGTAGTAATACAGTCAACGCGTAAAATAATTAATAAATTCTACTTTTCTGCTTTTTGAGAATGCATTCAATCGGAAACACATTAATTTTCAACTATGCTTGAAATATACTTTCGTTACAAAAACTCAATTTTAACATTTACCAGAATCTCCTTTACCTTTATATAATTTAGACAAAAATACGTTACTTTAAGAGTTCTAAACTTTGAAATATTGAAATGTTAAGAAATAAGCTAAATTTAGAAGTAAAATAATTTTTTATTAAATCAGGTTTTCAAAACTAATGAAATAATTTGGATATATAATAAAACAAATATTGAAATTTCATTAAAAAACGTCAATTTGTTAAGACACCTTAAAACTATTTAATAAATTCTTTTCTGTCTTTTATTAAATTGCATTTCAAATGAAACACATTGATTTTTTAATATGCTTAATATATACCGTTTTAAAAACTCAATTTTAAGATTAGACAAAGAAAACATTTCAAATGTTGAAATTTAGGAAATATCGTACTTTAAGGCAGTTCTAAATTACTGTAATGGAAAATGTAAAGAAAATAAGCGTAACTTTATAGAAGTGTATAAATTTTCTTATCAAAACAAGGTTTCAAAACTAATGAAAAATTTGGTCATATAAAAACATCTATCATTAAATTATCATTAAAAAAACGTCAATTTAAATCATCTAAAACTATTAATAAAATTCACTTTCAGACTTTTTAGAATAATTGCATTCAATGAAACTATTATTTTTTTCAAATATGCATGCAAAAATCCCGTTAAAAAACTCAATTTTAAGTATAACCACCAATAATTTCAAATGTTAAATTTAGGAAAAACTGATACTTTAGAAGTTCTATATTTGTATATCTGTAGAAATTTAAGACAAATTACACATGTGAACTTATCTACGCAAAGTTAAACCTTTTTTATTCAAAATCAGGTTTTCTAAAAACTATATGAAAAAATTAGAAAACCATAAAAAACAAATATTAAAATTTCAATATAAAAAAAACGTCAATTTAAGACATCTTAAAATTAATAAATTCAACTTTAAAGATTAGTAAATTGCATTTCATATGAAAACACTTATATTTTTACAAATGCTTAAAATACCTTTAAAAATTCAATTTTTCAATCTATTGTACTAAAAATTCTCAATGTTGACAAATTTAGTGAAAATAATATCACGGAACTTTCTATAAGGAGTTTCAAATTTTGTAATGTGTAATAATCATAAGCAATAAGAGTAATATAATGAAGCTTTAAATTTTATTTATTAAAACAGGATTTTCACAACTAATGAAAATTTGGTTAATATAAAAACAAATATTGAAATTTTCCATTAAAAAACGTCAGATTTCACCACCTTAAAACAATAATAATTCTACTTTAATTCTCAAATAACAATCCCGTTCATATTACAGGCAATCTTTACTCAGATCACCCAAATACCGTTATAAAACTCAATTTTTAAGTAATTATAATTATGAAATAATTTCAAATGTTGAAATTTAGGAATAAACGTACTTTTTTAGGGAGTTCTAAATTTTTGTAATGTGAAAAAATTAAAGAAATAAGAAGGTTATTTAAAGGTAAATTATTTTTATTAAAACAGGATTTTCTAAAAAACTAATGAAATATTTTGTATATATAAAATCAAATATGAAATTTAAATTCAATAAAAACGTCAATTTAAGACAATTCTAACAACTGCTTATAAACATCAGCGCTTAAACTTTTTTGAAATTTGCATTCATCATGAAGAACACATTATGTTTCTTCTCAATGCCTGAAATATCCTTTGAAATCAATTTTAACGCAGATTTACCATAATAATTTCATAATGATTGGAAATTTAGTAAAAATCCGTACCTTTAATGATGATTATCAAAATTTATCCCGATAATGTGAAAATTTTCAAGAAAAAGCCGTAACTATTTAGAACGTAAATATTTTTATACTTACATGAGTTTCACAACTGAATGTAAAATTTGGTATATAAAAACAAATATTAAATTTCATTAAAAACGTACTAATTAGAGGACAGCACGTAAAATAATTAATCAAATTCTACTTTTCGCTTTTGATAATAGTCGATTATCAATGAAACACATTAAATTTTTCTCAAATGCTGAAAATACGTTAAAAACTCCTAATAAGGATTTACACAACATAAATTTCAAACTGTTTAAATGTAGTAAAAATCTACTCTTTAAATCTTAAACTATTAGTAATGTGAAAATTTTCAATGAAAAAGTCACGTTAATTTTAGAATTAAAATGTTTTTATCAAAACAAGGTTTTCACAACTAACTGTAAAATAATTGATATAAGTAAACAAATATGATGTCATTCTAATCTACAAACCGGTCACATTTAAACACCTAAAACTATTTAATATAATTCACCTTTATTCACTTTTTGACATTGTCAATTTCAATGAATACACATATTTTCAACATGCTGAAAATACCGTTAAAAACTTTATTTTAAGATTTACCAAATATTATCAAATGTTGAAATTTAGCAGAAAAATCGTACTTTACAGAGTTCTAAACTTTATGTTGATAATTGTGAAATTAAGAAAAAGCGTAATATTTGAAGTTAAAATTTTTATAAAACAAGATTTCACAACTAATATTATAAATTGATACATAAAAAGTTTTGAAAATTTCATATTTTTCTAGTTTAAACAGAGAAATAAAGATTTCTAAAATGAGAGAAACATCAGGTGTTGATAAAAACAAACATAAAAGTACTTACAGTTCATTAAAAATTTAAGTAAACTAAAAAGTGAGTTGATCAAGTGTGTAGTGAATATAAGATTTTGCATACAATTTTACACAAAAATTCAACTCGAGTATAACAAGCACCACTTTCCAAAAATTCATTTCAAGACACAATCAAAGATCAGGATCCATTGAAAGAACTCTTCTTAACATAAAGTCTTATATTTATATGATAATAAAGGTTATTGAGTATTGAATGAATGTCTGTAGGATGCATTAACTGATGACATTGAGGACAGCTTATATTTACACGTGACTCTGTAATTTCCACCATTAAATATTGTTGCATACACTTTAAACAAGATGAATGATTACAAGTCAGCAACTGAGGAAATTTTTCAATTTCCATTTCTTGCAAACAAAGTGAACATTCTTTTAGTTTTACTGAAGATAAGTTTGTAGTATTTTCAGAGGTTGTAAAAGATAGAGCACATTTCTTAGTATTTCCATTTAGGCTATTGACGCTTGTTGTTAAAGGACTAGAATTTGCATCACTCTCAGAGTACATTCCCTAAGGAGATATGAAGTATGAAAATTTTTTGAAACACTTTTTTAAAAAAATATACTTTTTTAAGTTTATTTTAAAAATTAACCAAACAACAAAAAACCATTCGAGTTTCAAGAATTTAAAATTCTTTCAACCATCAATATATTTCTCAACTCTGTGCACAATCCTCACTTCAACATGCACCAAAAATACCATTACACATGTGACAATGATTATAAAGTTGTTATAACTTTCAAAATAAACAAACAAAAAAGAAGACTGCAATACTAAGTGACAGCGACGAGTTAAACAAAAACGGAAATCAAATAACACTTTCAAATTTTTTATTCAAGAGAGCAATTACAGTGTATAGAAAAATTTGAAAATGGTAAAATGAATAAAATATTTGCAATAATTACCCATGAAAAAGATTTTCCTTTGCTTGATGAGTGAGATTTTGAACCAAATGAAGACCGTCTTAATGATCCCATATTTCCATTTTGTAATCCTGAGCAACATTTGAGTGATGATTCAGATTTGCCTGCTAAATTTTCATCCTGACTTTCCCGAACATTAACAGTTCGAGAATAACATCGTGTTTCAATATCATTACTTGATTTAGCTAAAACAAAAAATAGTGATAAATGAAACCTTAAAAGAATGCTATAATTATTGCTAAAGATAGAAAATAATAAAAGTTTCGGAAGGAATGAGAGAAAAAGTAATAAAATGGAAGAAATGAGATGGTGGTGGTGGTTAGTAAGCATTGAAGATTGTAAAAATAGTAGCACATAACAGTATTTTATTTATTTTCTTAATCAAATTCCTTTTAATGGTTTCTTCAAAAGTTATTATATATACCGTATACAGTATATATATATATATATATATATATATATATATATATATATATATATATATATATATTCATATGTGGAGCAACTAATATATATATATATATATATATATATATATATATATATATAATATATATATATATATATATATATATATATATATATATATATACCGTATATATATATATATATATATATATATATATATATATATATATATATATATATATATATATATATATTATATATATTAATAATATATATATATATATATATATATATATATATATATATATATATATATATATATATATATATATATATATATATATATATATATATATATATATATATCGTCATCGGGGGGAAAGAGTTCCTTTTTTAGTTTTTTTAAGAAAATAGTAAGTTGCCAAAATTCCATTTTTTATTTTTTTAACAAAAATAAATGATAAAATAAAACATTATTTCCATACCAATATGTTTGTAATATAGAGCTGGTGAAGGAGGAGGTTGTTTGAGTCTGTGGTGGGTGGGGTTAGAGAGTGCAATGTATCATGGGTGTTGGGGTGTTCGGGTTTTGGAAAAGAATTGTGTGCCTATAATGTCCAGGTGTGTGTCTATGTGCAGAATTTTGGTTTCGTTGTATAGGTGTTGTTGTGATGTTGTTGATGTGCATCCTGTTATGATTCTTAGAGCTTTGTTTTGTGCTGTTTGGAGTTTCTTTTGTTATTTTTAGTCAGTAGTTGGTGCCAAGTTGGAGAAGCATGATTTAGAGCTGGCCAAATGTATTGTTTGTATATAGTGGTGGATGTTTGTTTATTGTTTGTGAAGTCTGTGCCAGCAATGGTTCTTAATATGTTCAGTTTCTTGTTTGAAGATGAAGTTATGTTGTCTGTGTGTTTTGTGAAGATAAGAGGCATGTCAAGTGTTACTTCATGGATTTTGGGAGTTTTGTTAAAGGGTATAGCAATGTTGTTTAGGTAGACTTGGGGGATGGGGCGCCAAGTTGGCAGTCAGTGGTGATTAAGGTAATTGAAGATTTGTTTGATTGTTTTCTGTTAGCCAAGTTTGAAGTTGGTTGATGTATTGTTGTGTCAGGTTTGTGGTGTGTACTGGCTATGATGATGTCCTCTGTGTAGGTTGTTATGGTTATGATCTGTTTGTGGTTGTGGTAGATCGGCTGTAAATAGGTTGAATAGTGTGGGGGATAGTATTACCCTTTGGGGTACTCTGTTGTTGATATTTACTGTTCTGGATTTTGTATTGTTTGTTTGTATTTGTGCTGTTCATCCTGATAGAAAGTTGGAGATCCATTTCTTTAAATTAGTAGGGATGTTAGATTTTATTATTTTGTGGATCAAGTTATGTTTGGGTCCTGTGTCGAATGCTTTGTTGATGTTGACTGCTATGATTACTGTTTTATGAGTTGGTTTTGAGTTTAGGCCTTTGATTGTGGGTTGTATAATATTTGTGAGTGCAGTTGTAGTCAAGTGGTTTTGTTTGAAACCATGTTAGTATTTGTGTTTGATGATGCGCTGTTATTTTGTTTAGTATGGATTTTTCTAGTAGTTTGCATAGTGCTGATAATAGAGAAATGGGGCGATATGATGAAGGGTCAGAGTGTTCTTTTCCTGGTTTTAATTTGGGTATAATGATGGCTTTTTTACAGATATGGGGAATAAAGTTTTGACTGATGGAGCGGTTATATATTTTGTGCGTTCCCTAAGTGTTTGAGGTGTTTGTTTGAGATGTTGTCTAGGCCAGTTGTAGGAGAGTTTTTAAGTGTCTTTGTTATTTTTTCTAGGTCAGTTGTGATTATTTCCATTGTTGGGTCGTGGTTGAGTTTTATTTTCTTGAGGGCTTTGATGATTTTCCTGTTTTGAGGGTGTGTGAGTTTTTGACTCTGCTTTGCAAAGTGAGCTGAGAGAATGCTTGTGTGTGTGTTGAAGTGGGGGTTTTGTTTGTTTGAGTTTTTGATGGATTGGTGAGTGAGTGTTTGTTAGTTTTATATATATATATATATATATATATATATATATATATATATATATATATATATATATATATTTGATATATATATATATATATATATATATATATATATATATATATATATATATATATATATATATATAAAATAATACCGAAAATAAAAAATAAAAATGTATGTACTATTTATATATAATATATATATATATATATATATATATATATATATATATATATATATATATATATATATATATATATATATATATATATATATATATATATTAGGAATGTACCGATACCAGAAAAGAGGCCAATAACGATACTCAATTTTTTTAGGTGCCGATACTGATACTTTAATTAATATAATAAATACACAGTAATAAGATAGAACATTTGTGTACTGCCAGGCAACTCAGGATTTCATTCCCTGTACAGTGTACAACCAATATTTAGTCATTTATTTCATATTTGGTTGTGCCCAAGTATATTTATTTTATAAATTAAAATAGTATCTTAAAGGAATAATAAATGCAAAGACAATATTAATAACTTTTTTATGTTTGTGTTTATACAAAAAATATTCCATTTCCATTTTCCAGTAAGTATTAACAAAGCTAAGCTACTAGTTTTTATGTTTTAACATGATTACAATTTACAAGAAGATTCTTTAACTTGCTATAATATAAAGAATAAAAATAATGAAAGAAAAGACCTCAATTAATCAGCTGAAAAGACAAAATAAAAACGCTATTACTCAAACATGGCGTAACGCAAAATTGTCGGACCATCCCGCAAAATTTAAATTTGGGCCCCATATATATATATATATATATATATATATATATATATATATATATATATATATATATATATATATTTATATATATATATATATATATATATATATATATATATATATATATATATATATATATATTAAGGTGTAGCGGATATCCGCATCAATTTTCACTATGCGCATCCCGCAACCTCATCTGCATTTTCACTATCATCCGCAACCTCATCCTCATAAATTTTTGCGGATAGCCGGATGGTATTTAAATCAATAGAATTATTATGAGTAGCGATGTGCACTACCTTATATATATAAACATATATATATATATATATATATATATATATATATATATATATATATATATAAAACACTCTATACATAACATATATATATATATATATATATATATATATATATATATATATATATATATATATATATATATATATATATATATATATATATATATATATATATATATATATATATATATATATATATATTAAAAGTAACGGACTTTCAAGGATCACAGAAACAGTCATGATGGAGATAGATAATAGATTTCAAACTCTGCAAAACGATGACGCATGTGCAATTGCAACTTTTCTAAATCCTAGATACAAAACAAAATTTCTTGAATCACGTGTTTCACAGACTGTTAAAATTAATTTGGGATGCCTATGCGATGAAATGCTGCTAAAGGCGGAACTATCACTAGCCAATAAAAAACAAAAGATCACAGAAACAGACACGCAATTACCATCTATTAGCGATATCATTGCCGAATCCATGAACGTTTTTTTGGCTTCTAGCACAAATCTAGCAGCGATGTTCGGAGGTGTCAAAAGACACTATCATTGATCGAAGAGTATCAAAAGAGAAAAAGCTTGAAATCAGATAAAGATCCACTGGTTTTGTGGCGTAATAATTGTAAAAGTTTTCCACATCTTTCAGAAGTCGCCAGGAAAAAAAATCTTAGCAAGCCCTTTAACAAGTGTGGCTAGTGAGCGTCTTTCAGTGGTGCAGATCTCATTTCCTCCTCTTATTCGCTCTGATGGTTCTGTTGCTAATACTCCAACTGAAAAGGCCAATCTCTTCGGCCTCCTATTTTCCTCTAACTCAACCCTGGACGATTCTGGCATTCCTCTTCCTCCTCCTTCTCCTCTCAGGTGTCCTATGCCTTTGCCTGTGATTACATTTGAACAGGTGCATGGGCTTCTGAAATTATGAACATAAGGAAGGCGGGTGGCCCGGATGGCATTCCTCCCCGAGTTTTGAGGGAGTGTGCTTCCGTACTGACCCCGCCCCTAGTTCAACTATATTCTCTATGCCTCAATACTAGCACTTTCCCTCAGTGTTGGAAGCGCGCATATGTCCAACCTATTCCGAAAAAAGGTAGCCGCTCTGATCCCTCTAACTATCGCCCTATAGCTCTAACTTGTATTCTATCTAAGATCTTTGAAACCCTTCTCAACTCTCACTTCTTAGACCATCTGGAATCTCATTCCCTTCTTTCCGATCGCCAGTACGGCTTTCGGCGCTCGAGGTCTACTGGCGATATACTCTCCTATTTAACAGATTTATGGTTTTCCGCCCTTAGGAACTACGGGGAGACTTGCGTGGTGGCGCTTGACATATCCAAAGCATTTGACCGGGTATGGCACGCGTCACTGCTCTCCAAGCTCCCCTCCTTTGGGTTTCCTCCTTCTCTTTGCTTACTTATGTCTAGCTTTCTTTCAAATCGCTCAATATCGGCTGTTGTTGATGGGGCGACTACTTCTTTTCCTGTCAATAGTGGTGTTCCACAGGGTTCTGTCTTATCTCCTACTTTATTCCTGCTTTTCATTAATGATCTTCTCACCTGCACATCTAACTCTATCCACTCATATGCCGATGACTCGACCCTTCACTCTTCAACTAATTTCAATTCTGCTCCCTCTTTTACTTCTAGAATTGCCTCTCGTCTTAATCTTTCCGATTCTATTCTCGCTGATCTGGACAGAATTTCGGGTGGGTCGTCTCAACCTTGTGAAATTTAATTCTTTAAAAACCCAACTTCTACAAATCTCCCTCTCTAAGACACCTTCTAACTTTCCTATCTCTTTCGACGGTTCTCTCGTCTCTCCTGTTGACAACATAAACATTCTTGGCCTTAACATAAACAAAAAAATGTCTTGGAAACCTCACATCACAACGGTTGCTAGGGCGGCCTCAAAGAAACTGGGAGTTCTGTTTAGACTGCGAGACTTTTTTTCCTCTTCTCAGTTGCTCCAGCTATACAAGGGCCTCATCCGCCCTTGTATGGAGTACTGCTCTCATATCTGGGGGTGCTCTGGTTTCACCCGGCTTTTGGATAGGGTCGAGTCAAAGGCCAAAAGGCTTATAAACTGTCCTGTACTTTCTAGTTCACTTGACCCTCTATCTTTGCGGCGCGATGTTGGTGCTTTATCTTTTTTCTATAGGTACCGCAGCGGCAGGTGCTCGAGGGAGCTTATCACTCGCGTACCACCACCTTTACGACGCCCGCGTAGCACAAGGGGTGCTGTGTCTGCGCATGAGTTTTGTGTGGATATTGGTAACTCCAGGCTAGTACGCTGCGGTGCTTCCTTCTTTCCTGCCACCTCTGTTCTGTGGAATTCTCTTCCATCTTCTGTGTTTCCTACTCAATTTAATCTCCCTCACTTTAAGGCCTGCGTCTGTGCTCATCTGCGTAATTTGCGTTAGATGAATATTTGAGACGTTCAACATTTCAGTGGTGCAGATCTCATTTACGACGAAAAGAGAAGCAAACTCTCCTCTGAAAGGGCTCTGAAGCTTTTGTTATTGAAACATAATTTGGAATTATTAATTTAAAGCATTAATATATATAACCTTTTCCAAATGGATGGAGGCTTGGGAAAGAGGTTGGTGGGGTGCAAAAGAGTTGGGTCCAAGCGTCCTGCACTCTGGTAATACGGGTATATATATATATATATATATATATATATATATATATATATATGTACTCTTGTAATATATATATATATATATATATATATATATATATATATTTGTGTGTGTGTGAAGTACCTGTGGCTAAAACTCTAAAAACTTAACTATCCGCTATCCGCATCCGCAATCCGCGGATAGTGATTTTTACTATCCGCATCCGCATCCGCATCCGCGGATAGTGAAAAATCACTATCCGCTACACCTCTAATATATATATATATATATATATATATATATATATATATATATATATATATATATATATATATATATATATATATATATATATAAACCAACCATAATAGAATACCTACAATTATTAGAAACTTGGCTACTCACCAATAGAATGACAGCTTCCCCCCTTAAATCCTCCATTACCCTCCTAACCACTGACCGCCACCAATCCTCACTCCACCCAATAGTCTACTTGAACAACCACCTCCTTCCCCTAAACAAAACCCAAAAAATATTAGGACTCACTTACGACACACATATGACTTTCTCCCCCCACATCGACCAAATTACTTCCTCAACCCAACGGAAATTAAACACCCTCCGAACTCTCTCCCAACACAACTTCAGCGACAGAAAACACACCCTTACCACAATCTACAAACAACTCCTCAGAACTAATATAAACTATGCCTCCCCCGCATGGTTCTCAGCACTGTCACAATCCAACTTAAACAAATTACAAATTACACAAAACACTGCCCTTAGAATAATCACTGGATGTACTAAAACAACCCCCATCCAGCATTTACATGACGAGACACACATCCTTCCCATCCCTGCCCACTTGAAGATGGTAGGGACACAATTTTTCCAGAAAACACTCAATCCAACCCATCCATGCCACCAAATACTCGCCAACCCCCCCCGACACAGACTAAAATCCCCTCCCTCCTCACCAGCCAAACTTTATAATGACATCTACAACAACATTCCTCCCCCACCCCCAAATAGGTCTTGGCTCTCTCACATCCATACACAATTAACTAACACATATCTACAAAATCGCCCCAATAACAATCTACTAAACACCCCATCCCCAAACATCTCCCCTACAGAAGAATCACTGTCCAGAAGAAACCAAATTAACCTCGCCCGGTGCAGATCAGGCCACCACCCAAATCTTATGCAATATAAATTCAGATTCAAACTTGACAACGTTATATCCCCTATCTGCACTAGATGTCGTATATCCCCGGACACAATGGAGCACTTCCTTCTGGAGTGCCCCGCCCTCGACGCTCCCCGTACCACCTTTACTGTAACTTCTATTCTTGACCTGTGGAACCGCCCAAGTGCAGTGACCGGCTTTCTGGAGGCGGTGTGGCCCCTCCAATAAGGTGGGCCAGGGGCACCAGAGATGTGTGGGAGATATATATATATATATATATATATATATATATATATATATATATATATATATATATATATATATATATATATATATATATATATATATATATATATATATATAAATATATTTATATATATATATATATGAGTATATTTCTTTTCAAACTAAATATATTTTCATGGAAAGTAGCTGGAGAGTTATGTTATCATAGGCTATATTAAGTTGGTTATACAATATACAGTTAGTTACTTCTGTCTTCTACAAAAATTATATATATATATATATATATATTAACTATAACTATATATATATACACTATATATATATATATATATATATATATATATATATATATATAATATATATATATATATATATATATATATATATATATATATATATAAATATATATATATATATATATATATATATATATATATATATATATATATATATATATATATATATATATATATATATATATATATATATATATATATATATATATATATAATTTACATTATTATAAATAGTAATAATTAACAAATGTTTACTTACTACTTCTGAAATCGCCGTTGCCGTCTTGCATTTTGTGATGCAAATGTATTAATAACCTCTCTGATGTCAATTTGTTTTGGAATGTTGCATTCTACACTTAAAATATTAATTAAGGACAGGGTCCAATATTGGGCTCGGGCTGAGCCCAATTTTCACCCCCCCTAAAAATGAACATAAAAATCGAAATTCTCAGCCGATTTAGACCTATAAACACAAACTGTAGCTTTTTTGCCCTCTAATACGTTGTTTTCGGGTGTTTTTCTGTATCTGTAGTCATTCTTTCAGAATTTTCAATTTTTCAAAACCCATGTTTTTGAAATTTTTCGTATCAACTTCCAGAATTTTTCAAAATGACTTCAAACTTGAAATATGCATAGATGGGTCATTACCTACACATAATCACATTTGTTTTTCCGATTTTTTGAGTTTGTGGTCAGCGTTTTTAATTTCAAACCCACTTTTATTTGAATTTTAAAATGAAAAATTGCGATAATTTTCTGTTCATGCAAAGTGGATGAAATTTTCAGGGCATATGTAGTCGCAAGAGATGCACATTTTTTACTTAGATAATTTCTTTGTATATGCATTAGTTTTGGATTTGTTCTTGGAACAAATTTTTAAAAAATATTTTAAAAAAAAAATTTTTTGAGTATACAAAAAAATTATCTAAGTATAGAAGCCCTGAAAATTTGATGTTGATCGGATGAGTAGAAAAAAATATATATCAATTTTTCACCTTTCCAAAAATTCAAATGTTTGTAAAAGTGAAATATTGATTTTTTTTTATACTTGTCCGATAAACATCAAATTTTCAGGGCTTCTATAGTCGGGCGAGATGCATTTTTTTTACTTAGATAAATTTTTTGTATACTCAAAAAAATTTTTTAAATTTTCCATATTTTTTTTTTTTGAGAATTTGTTCCAAGAACAAATCCAAAACTAATGCATATACAAAGAAATTATTTAAGTATAAAATGTGCATCTCTTTCGACTACATATGCCCTGAAAACTTCATCCACTTCGCACGAACAGGAAAAAATTATCGCAATTTTTCATTTTAAAATCAAAAAAAAAAGTGGGTTTGGAAATTGGACAACGCTGAGCACAAAACTCAAAAAAATCGAAAAAAAACAAATTGACTATTTAATGGACCCATCTATGCATATTTCAAGTTTGAAGTCATTGACTCAAAAATTGGAGTTTATGCGAAAAATGTAGAAAACATGGGTTTTAAATTGGCATTAAACCCCAGGCCTGGCTTCAGCTAACGTTCAAGGCAAAAAAACTACATTGATGTTTATAAGTTAAATCGACTGATAATTCGAGGTACATGTCCATTTAGGGAGGTGAAAAATAGGCGTAGCACGACTAATATTGAATCTTCCTAATCTCTCCTGTGACATTGTAGAACGTGAGTAATTTTTTATCAATTTTAACTTGGAAAATGTCTGCTCGGCTGTTGCCACAGTTACAGGCAAAGTCAGGAGCAGCAAAAACGCGGTGCAAACATCTGGTATACTTACCGCAATGTAGTTGTCAATGAATAATAAATCTGCCAAATCTCTTAGTGATGTTCTTGATCTAATGTCTTTCATAAGAGTCACTCGAAAGCTTTGAATTTCAGAAGGAAAGTTTTCTGTGAGATCTCTATATTTGTAAAACAAAATTTCAGCTTTTTTTCTGCAATTCTTCATTTGTTGATGTTGAAAGAAATTCTGGAGTCAGCGTTATAAAGAGACTAGACAAATGGTCCATACTTTCAAATCTTTTTTTAATTGGACAATAATTGTGTACAATGTTCGGTAAAATACAGCAGTTTGATAATACCTCAACGGATCTAATAAACGCTCATCCTGGACTAGCTCATCAAAATGACGTTTAGTTCTACGAACTCTATGATCTGGAAAAATTGCATCAAGACACCATTGTTGGGCAACAGCAGAAACAGTTGCTATAGTATCTTCAAAATTATTTCTTAAATGTGAAAGGCTATTAATTAAAAGCATTATCAAGTACAGTAGTTTCTTTTGATAGATCAGCGTTACTGTTCTGGAGAAATTTCGAAACCAAGTTAAGAGATTCTAGTATTAATGTATGAAAAACGACCTGGAAAACAAATTCAAAATTTTCCATGTTTTTTTTTAATCCATTTGCCTTTGCTCTTTCATCGAGTTTTGTAGATTGCAGAACCAATTTGAATAAAACTGAAACCACGGGCACTGGCCCCACATGCACCGGGCCCTCCCGCATTGCAGGCCTTGCGGTCCCGTAAGTTACGCCACTGTATTATTCAAACATGACATAATAATAATATACTCCTTTAAGATAAAAATAGATATCATACAAAACTCAAATTCAAAAATTCTCAAATTGTGATGCAAAAACATTAAGCTTTCACTATTATCCGTTTTTTTTTGTTTTGTTTTTTACACTTGACACCGCCACTCACGGGCAGAGCCCTATTCAAGGAGGGGGTGTTGAACATCTCAAATATTCATCTAACGCAAATTACGCAGATGAGAACAGACGCAGGCTTTAAAGTGAGGGAGATTAAATTGAGTAGGAAACACAGAAGATGGAGAAGAGAATTACACGAGACAGAGGTGGCAGGAAGAAGGAAGCTTTTATGCGAACAGAATCTGGAGTCACTAATATCAACACAAAACTCATGTGCCGACTAGCACCTGTGCTTCGTGGGCGCGTCTCGTAAAAAGGTGGTGAGTGCAGCAGTGGAAGAGTTCCCTCGAGCACTTGCCGCTATGGTACCTATAAAAAAGAGATAAAGCACTGACATCGCGTCGCAAAGATAGACGGTCAAGTGAACTGAAAGTATAGGGCCGTTATAAGCCTTTTGGCCTTTGACTACGACTATCCAGAAGCTGGGTGGCAAAGAAAATTCAAGAGATTATTCCATACCATTCTAAGAATATTTTGTCCTTTGATGATTTTTGAAAACCCTCTTTGTTTCGGAGATACAGGGGGAACAAAGATGTCGACAATAAGAACGATTTTCCTCCACGTATTGCATTCTGCCAATGGCTTTTGCACACATTGGTTCAAATCCCTCAACTACTGACGCTGAATCTTTTTACCCGATGAAGCTAACTTTTCAAGAAATGCAATAAGGAATTTTCACAATAACAATGTGTGGGCTGAGGAAAATCCACATGAGGTACTTGAAGATCGTTTTCAACATCAGTTCTCGTTGAACGTTTGGGCTGGAATTGTGGGTGACTCGCTAATTGGACCGGTATTTCTACCAGGAAGACTTACCGGGGAGATGTATCGCAACTTTCTGGAACAAACGCTACCTCAGTTTCTGGAGGATGTACCATTGGCAACAAGAAATGCAATGTGGTTTCAGCACGATGGTGCACCAGCGTATTTCTGTGTGCTTGCTCATAGATTTCTAACGCTAACATACGGAGATCGCTGGATAGGTCGAAGTGGACCTCACCCATGGCCTGCTCGATCCGCGGACCTAAACCCCCTGGATTATTTCCTATGGGGCCATCTAAGGTCATTGGTTTACAATACTCCAGTGGAAACTGAGGATGACTTGCGAAATCGGATAATTGGTGGGTGTAACTCAATCAGAAACGACCCTGGTGTTTTTGAAAAAGTTCGGCAGTCAATGAGGAGAAGATTGGATTCGTGCATCCTAGCTGCAGGTGGTCATTTTCAACAGTTCTTGTAGATTAAGAAAGTTTACATAACAAACCATGTTTTCAAAAATCATCAAGGGACAAAATTTTCTTAGAATACTCCAAGGAATAACCTCTTGAATTTTTGCTGTATGTTTACTAAACATCCTATATATATATATATATATATATATATATATATATATATATATATATATATATATTAAACAATATATATATATATATATATATATATATATATATATATATATATATATATATATATATATATATATATATATATATACTATATATATATATATATATATATATATATATATATATATATATCTGGTGATATATGGACTCTTTACGTCTGACACCAGATGGAGGTTGAATAAACGCGGCAATTCCTGATAATTTTTATTTCTACATCCTAAAATTCTTCAAATTCCAAAAACAGTCTATAAAAACCTAAATAAAGAATAATGGAAAACACATTATAAATTAAATGTTCTTTACAATAATGAGTTTACTAAATATTAAATAATTAAGTAAATTTTAATTAGTATAATTGTTCCAATTATTTCATGAATACATAAAAAATCATTTTAAAACAAACACATCAAAATTCTCCAATACTACAATTCATATTTTTATTAAAAATAATAAAAGTATTAATTGCAATATAATAATTAATTACAATATATAAATATTTCAAAGATAATTTAACAAATATATTTCATGAGATATAGCAAACATCTTTATCTTTAAAACAATAAAATATTACCAAGTAAAACAGGCTTTAAATATTTTTACAGAATTATTATTATTATTATTATCATTATTATTATTATTATTATTATTTATTATTATTTAAAATAATTCACTCATTACCTTTGCACAGCGATGTGGAATGTTTTTTAAATGAAAGTGAGAACGTCCTTTGTTCGTCTCATTAACCTGTCTTTGTCTTTACATATTATAATTAAAAAATGGAAAGAAAAAAAACAGTATACAATTTTGTACATTATATAATATATATAATATATATAATATATAATATAGTCAAAATAATATACTATATCATGTTTCACTTCTTTTATTAAAACTCCTATCTTAATATAATTTTCGCGCCTATATGAACTACTAAAGGAGCTATTTCATTAGCTTTTTACTTAGCAGATCTCAGGCCCAAACAAACGACTTTTTCGATGTTCCAACCCTTTTTAAAGAATCGCTTCCCCCATGTCTCTCTCTCTAACCCCTACTCTAAATCTCTCTAAACCCTCAAGTTTCTCTCTCTTATTCCCCATCATTCTCTCTATCCCTTTTCCTGAAGTGAAGCCTCAAATGGATTTCTTATAAATCTAGATTGATTCCTAGATTGATTCCTAGATTGATTCCTAGATTGATTCCTAGATTGATTTTTTAGGAATAGATATTTCCAAATTGAGAACTGAGTCACAGACGGATTTCAACATCTTTGGCGCCAACTTTACGACCAAAAAGCTCAACAAACTGATGATTCAGGCCATAAAAAAGATATTAAGAGGAAAGTTAGTTAAACAAAAAATGTTGCAAGAGAGCTAATGTTTTGAGATATTAATTTCGAAACAGAGTTTGTTTTTGAAATATTATTTTATCTTCAAAGCAATAAAGAATTATTGATTTTTATTTATTGGGAAATCTAAATTTTACAATAAGGACTCTGCCTCAGAAAATTAAAATTCAAAGGATTTTAATTCCATTAGTACTATAAACTTATAATTCAAAAACAAACGCAGAAAGGGTATTAGTCATATAGAAAGGATATTAGTCCAAGTTAGCAATGTTAGAATATACTTCCACTTCTTGAGAAGTAGATTGCCTATATGGAATAGGTGGTGGCATAGGAGGTTTGGGTATTAATGATTGTCTAAATTTTATGGGAGGCTGTACCAAGGGTTCAATTTCAATTTGATTATGTGGGGTATTTTGAACTGGGTTTACCTCCAATGGAAGGGTTGAAATGGGTATATTATTCAATGGAATATCTTGGGGTTCTTGGTTTAATTCTTTCAAACATTTTCTACACAATGTTTTTTCTATAAGACCAAGTCAAATAAATAATCACTATGATGAAAATGAATAAAATAATACTAGTTGTTCCTCCACCAATATATGGGATTAACTTAACTTGAGAAAGATAAGGAGTTAATGGGTGGATGGTATTATTAATACTGTCTAGTCTCTTATTCCACTGAACTTCTTTCATTATTTGAAATTTTGGAAATATTGCTGCAGAGATATTTGGTAAAGCAACATGAGTTAAAAAATTAAACAAAACTTTATCGGATTGAGCAATTAATGAAGTTAATGAAATATTTTTCTCTAAATGAATGGGATTTTTAAATTGATAATTAGCAGAGGTAAAAGTACAACCATGTGGGATATTAAAAATAAAATTATTTATATGCTGTACAGAATGGGGTCTTTCGCAGGAAATGGAAGCTCTAATTTTTTCTGCAAAAGATATAATAGTAAAATGTCCTAGGGTTACTGTGAAGGGTTCTTTAGATTTAAAGATAGTTATAGGACATGATGAGAAATTAGTAGTATAGTTAAGCAAAAGCGAGAGCAAGCATGTTTTGTCATCAATGGATGTAAAAGGTTGTGATTGAGGGCAAACCGCTGTTTTCCCTATGTTGCGACAATAGTCATGAACTGAATTTCGCAAATAAGTATATTTTCTCTGACCATAATTAACGAAAAGATAATTATTCGGTGTATTATACATTATTCGAACAGAAGTTTCATTAAATGGAATGAATGTTGGGAATGGAATTAACTTATATGAAATAAATTTCTCATTTGAAATGAATGGAATTAGTGTAATTAATTCAAATGGGTTAGTGGTTGATTTTATAGTCCATGAGTATGTCAAAAATGAATGGTAGGTTGTCGCTTCTAATGGTATGATAGGATGTAGTTTAGTGGTTTGTGTCATTTCTAGTATATATGGTAACAAAAAGATGGGTGAATAAAGTTGATCATTAGTTATCTTGTTTTTAGCTAATTGTAACGAGGTGATAACTAATTGATGTATCATTGTAATACTGTTAACTGAATGTTCAACTAATGTAAGTAATGATTTGATACTACCTAGTTGATTAAGTATGTTGTGGGTTGCAAGTGATCTGTTTTGATATTCAATTAATTTTTGTAAGTTAATCTGAAATTCTGTTAATGTTCGGGTATTTGACTTTAACTGTTCTTTAAGCTCATTAACTAATAAATTTGAAGTACTCGCAAAGTTACCTAATATATTTATCTTTTTTCTCAAAAATTTTATTTGTTTATCAGTAGCGGTACCAAATAAAATATTAAGAATATCTCCTCCCAATTCGAAAGCAGCTCTTTTGAATCTTGTTTGGGAGTTAACCCATGGTAGGCTTTTAATTTCAGCTAATTTAAGGGATATTACTTTAGTTCTAATTTTAATGAGTTGAAATTCCCATTTGTGCGCTCGTTGATTTATAGAAATATTAATAAAATTATCATTAAACGCAGGCAAAAATTTATCTTTTAAAGTATCTATCATTTTAGTGGTTCTATAAATAGTGGTTTTAATTTCTGATGGGCATTCTAAAGATACAATCAAGTCAAGATATCCTTCTATGAAATTTACTTCACCGGAGTGATACAAAATGATACCTGGCAGTACTCTTGTCTCTTCATTAATGTTAGTGGAGATGGATAAGACTGCAGGTAAAAGAAGTAATGCAAAAACTGGACGTAACATTTTCATTACAGTCTGAAATGATTATTACTTCGATTTAATAAATGAGGTCGCCTTTTTACTAAAGTAAAATGAAAATAATTAATTAATTAAATAATTAATTGTCAGGATTCAAAAATTCTTTTTAAAAAGTTACCTATGATTATACTAGCTTTACGTTAATTTTTAAAATTTAAAATTGGAATCAAGTTTGATATGTTTCTGATAATTGGATCTTGGATAATAAACTAAAGATAAGTAATGTTAAAACATTCTGATTATAATTAAAATAAAAATTAAAATTAAAAAAGCTTTAAGTAAAACTTAAAAATTGTAGCATTCTGATTATCATGAACTTAAAAATTAAAAATTAAAAGATTATATAGCATGAGGCTAATTAATATTAATAAAAGCTGATCAGGCTAATTAATATCAATCAAAGTCAATTATAGCATAAGGCTAATTCTGAATTAAAATCAAAATTAAAAATAAAAGCAAGCTGATTATATAGCTTAAGGCTAATTAATATTAAGATAAAAATTAAAAATAAAAGCAAGCTAATTATATAGCTTAAGGCTAATACTTAATTAAAATTAATTAAAAAGATTCTTAATATTAAATAAACAATCTGATTATATTTTTATTATTCTAATATTAAAACGAAATTTTTCGATTTTTATTTTGTTTTTCTTTTTAAAATAAAAAAATAATAATAAAAACATGTTACTAATAAAAAATAAAAGTATATAAACGTTGTTATTTTACGAAACGTAAATTTAAAATTTTTCTATTTTTTTATGGGTTTTTTAGTTTCAAAAGAAAAGACTGACCCCTGGGGGCAAAAAAAATTATCCGAATTCGTAACGGACATAATAAAAATATAGAAACTTATACTAAAAGATTAAAAATAGAAAAGGGTAAAATGTGTATTTTGTGTATTGTAATAGAAAATATAAAAACTTAAACCTAAAGGTTATAAACACAAGTAAAATAAAAATTAAGAATTTATTTACAAAAAAAAAATTTTTTACAATCTAAGAGATTTTAACTCTTAGGAGGCAAGTAGTGGAGCGTATTTCCTCTTCTAGTCATCTCTAATGGCAAAACAACTGGAGGTCTCTTTAACACTGGTTCAGACGACTCTTTTGTTGTTTTATCAGTTCTTGGTGATCTTGGTGGTAGAGGTGGAGGAGATTCTTGCTCTCTTTGCCTTGTTTGGCTTCTTGTAACCCTTGGTTCCACATCCCTCGGACCTCTGAATTGCTGGTGAGGTCTGTACGACGGATCTTCTTTCCTATCATCTCTTGTGCCTTCAGATGTTGATAAATCCATAACTTCTTCTGGAGGTGTTACCTCATCATCTTTGGGAAGTGTTTCAGCGGAACTTGGCACATTTTCCCCTACAGTTCCATCTGCAAGTGGCGTTACCAAAGTATCCTCTTGTACTTCTGCAATGACAGGCTGTTCCTCGTGTTCAGAACTGTCTGAAATATATGAATCTTCTTGTCTGATTGGTGATAGAGACGGTCTATATCCTCTTACTTGAGTTCTTGTTTGTGGAGTAGAATTAATCAATCTACTTCCTTGAGGAGTATCAGGTATTCTTTGATTACAAGAAGTTTGTGTTTCTACTACAGGATTCTTTTGTTCTTGTGTTGAATCCTCTGATATAGGTATAACATTTTGTTCATCATAAAAATTAGGGGGAATCCAAGAAGAAGTGGTTGGAGATTCTTGATCATCTACCTGTCGATTTACTTCTTCAGATTCCATACTTGTTCTTTCTGTTGTAACTTTCGGGGAATCCAATGTTTCTTGAATTGCATCTGGATTCCAAATCTCATCATTGTCAAATGAAAAATGAGATTCTGTAATCTTTTCTACTGGAATTATCTTTACATTATCCCGGTGAACCGGAAATAATTTTGTTGAATTTAAACAAGAAAGCATAAGCTTATTTGGCTCCTTTATTTGATTTACAATAAAAGGACCTTCAAATCTTTTGTTCAATTTAGAACTCTGTTCTGGCTTCTTTACAGCATTTACAAAAACATAATCACCCACTTTCAATTCTCTTTGTGTGGCATGTTTGTGTTGCTGTTCCATAGCTTTAATGGTTTCTTTTTCTAGACTTTCTCTTGCTAAGTCTCTTATTGCTTCCATTCTTTCCACTACGACATCTACCTCATCTGATATGAATTTTCTATTTTCCGATTTATTTGTAAATGGAGAGACATAATCAGGCATCTCGTAGGGAAGTCTCTTTATATATCCATGTAGGACGAAATGTGGAGAAGATCCAATTGATCTATTATACGAAGTATTAATTGCTATTTGAGCAAAAGATAAGTATTTGGACCAATCTCTATGATTGTCCTTTACAAAATGACGGAGGAAATTTTCAATATCTGCATTCAATCTTTCAACTACACCATTTTGACTTGGTTTGTAGGGCAGAATATTAACCTTTTTTATCCTCCAAGCCTTACATAACTCTTTGAAGGCAGCTGAAGTAAATTCTGGGGCATTATCCGAGGCTAAAATTTCTGGGCTCGAATGCCGACATATTACTCTTTCTTGTAAAGCTCGAGCAAATTCTTGGCTCGTTCTTGTCTTACAGGCGACTAATTCGCAGTATCTAGTCAAAACATCTCTGAAGACGAGAATGTGTTTGGCTCCTGAAATTGAACATGTGGGAAGTTTACCTATACTATCCACGTGTACTCTAGAAAACGGAGTATAAGGAAGAGGCCATCTGTTGATTTCAGCTTTTGGAGGTCTAGGACCTTTAACCTTAGCACAAGACACGCACTGAGAACAGTACTCCTTTACTAACTTACTTAAATGAGGAAAAACGTATCTCTCTCTAACTCGTTTTTCAGTCCTTTGCTGTCCTCCATGCCCACTTCCAAGTGAAGAATGGCACTGATCTATAACTGAGTAGATCATGCTATCTGGTACTTGTATTACATAAGGTTCCTTTCTAGTTGCATAGTACAGCACTTTCTTATGGAAAATGTGTGGATAAGTCTTGGGGTTTTCCTTAGCCCACTTAACTAATTCTTTTAATCTAGGGCAATTCTCTTGTTCCCTATTAAAAGTTTCTTTTGTTAAAATAAAATCTTTTCTTGGTAGCATCGGTTTCTTTTCTCCTCTAAAGAAATAAACATTCGGTGCTTTTGCTGGGTGCCTACTCAAATAGTCAGGCGGTATGTTAGTTTTTCCCGTCTTATACTTTATAGTTGGCGAAAAACTGTTTACAAACAAGTTCCAACGGGCTAAGCGTCCCGTTTGTTGTTTGTTGCGAAATATAAAACAAAGAGGTTGGTTGTCAGTTAATATAGTGATGGGGTAACCAAACACTGTATTCTTGAACTTCTGTAGTGAGAGACAACAGCTAAACATTCTTTTTCTATAATATCATAGTTGAGTTCACTGCCTCTTAACACTCTTGAAACAAAAGATAACGGTTTCTCCTTGCCGTCATCTGACATTTGGTAAAGAACTCCCCCTATTCCATAGTCGCAGGCATCTGTACCTATAAAAAATGGCTTGGAATAGTCTGGGAAAGTTAACTGAGGTTGAACAACCAATTTCTCCTTTAAGAGCTCAAATGCTTTTTGGTGTTCTTCCTTCCATTCAAACTTAACACTCTTCTTTATTAAGTTATATAATGGTTTCGCAATTAGTGCAAAGTCACTAATTAAAAAGCGAAAATACGAGAAAAATCCTAATAAGGATTGTGTTTCCTTAACACTTGTTGGAGGGACGAAACTCTTCATCGATTCTATCTTCGCTGGATCTGGTGAAATTCCGTCTCTTCCTATTTTAAATCCTAAGTACAAAACTGAAGTTTGTAGAAAATGACACTTGGTCAATTTAACTCTTAATTTATTATCTCTAAATGCAGTAAAAACTTTCTTTAAGTTTTCAAAATGTTCTGCCTTATTTTTACCCATGATTAAGACATCATCTAAATACACTTGGGCAATAGGTCCTAATAAATGGTTCAACGCGACTTGCATTGTCCTAGCATAGGTACTTGGGGCATTGCGGTGCCCAAATAATAATCTGGTTGGGCAGAATAATCCTTTCCTAGTACGGAAAGCCATTAATTTCTGTGTTTCCTCCTCGACTTCGAGGGAATGGTACGCGTCGATCAAGTCACAACTAGTGAAAATCGTACTGCCTCCTAGGGACGAAAATATTTCGTCTATTGAGGGCAATGGGTACACATCTGGGACACTGAAGGAGTTCAGGTGCCTATAATCTATACAAACACGAGGTTTGTTAGAGTTTTTCTTGGCCACCACCAGTAGAGGTGAACTATGTGGCGAATAGCAAGCTTTAATATATCCTTTCTTTAAAGCTGCATCTGTAAAATTATCTATGTCTTCCAGATAGCGATGTGGGAGACGATACTGTTTTCTAAAAATAATCTTTGGAGCATCTGGGGTAAGTTCTATTTCAAACTTCTGTATAGGACATACAGGAACTGCATCATCATCTAGAGCAATAACGTCCTTATATTCCATTAACAAATCAAGAAGTTCTTCTAAATGCTCAGGTTTCTGTAAAATAGAAACATCTGCTTCTTCTTTACTTAAATTTTCTGTTACAATCTCTCTGTATGCATTTTTCAACTGCTTATCTGATAAATTTTCTGAGCAGGTTACTATACAAGTAGAACCTATTTGCTTATTTT
The DNA here is from genome assembly GCA_015478945.1 of Trachelipus rathkii. NCBI lineage: Eukaryota > Metazoa > Arthropoda > Malacostraca > Isopoda > Trachelipodidae > Trachelipus > Trachelipus rathkii. The sequence continues at coordinate 35,927 of JABUQX010110973.1, forward strand.
CTGTAGCAGTTGCAGTTTTATTAAAATCTTCTTCAATAAGTTCTAAAATAGGATGACATTTACCTATATATTTACTTTTCTAAATTAGTGGTTTCTCTCTTAAATTAATATAACTTAAAATAACTTCATTGTTTCTAACTGGGCATACAGAATTTGCAAAATATAATGGCCCTAAGGAAAAAGCGGGTGTTATTAAACACTTCTTTTCCAGTTTCAAATCTTCTTTATTCTCAGGTCTGACTTTCAAATAACCATAAGATTGAGCAGGTGCCATTGTTTCTTCTATTAATAACAATTGAATTTCTATTTCTTCATCTGCTATTAAAGGTCCTAAAGGTAAAGGAAAGACCGGAGGAAGTTGTGAATTTTCTTTGTTCTTTTGACGAACAACAGAGTTTTTATTCACTTCTATCTTTGTAGGCTTCTTCAATGAGCCTTTAATAATTTCTGTCTTTGTAGGCTTCTTCAATGAGCCTTTAGTAATAATTCTCTTTGTAGGCTTTTCCAATGAGCCTTTATTAATTTCTGGTTTACAATTATCACTGTAATTGTTTAATTTAAACTTATTATTCACATTGGAATCTTTTCTATGATTATTAATCATTCTGTCTTTCTTAGTTATCTTTTTAGCTTGATTCATGAGAAAAAAGCTTCCCAATTTGGCAAAGATTCTGACTTTAATTTCATGATTCTCTTCTTTAAGATTTAAATGCGATGAAGAAAGGTCTATGGTTATAGGTAAAGTAGCTAAAAGACTTGTACCTAATAAAATTCCATTCCAAGCTCCAGTGCTTTCAGTTTTACACACTAAAAAGGTAACTGGGTAATACTGTTGGTGTAGTCTCAAAAGTAGATCAACTTCTCCTATAGGATGGATCTTTCTATTTCTTTTAATCTATCCAACGATATCAAACAGGTTGTGCTCCCTAAATCTAGTAGGCTATGAACTTCAACCTCGTTCTGACCTTTTGTTGGAGTCAAAAATATTGACAAAAAATAATGACATCCCAATTTTGGGGGTCTAATTCCTACACCAAAGAAGCTAGAGGTTACTATAACACCTCTCTTCTTTAAGCTTGAAGTATTTTCTTTAATTACTGTTCTATTTACCATTTCTTCATTTAAATCTTTGCCTGGAATCAAAAATTTTGTTCTCTTTCTGAGAGATCTGGTGCAAAAAACTGTTCATTCTGTTCTTCTTCATCTTCAGTTCCAGATATTTCTTCTTGTTCTGGGTCTGCTTGATGATTTGTAATCAGGTGAACTCTAGTTGTTTTCTTAGGACTCTTACCTTGATGGCTACGCTCATTCTTAGAGTAAGAGTTTGACTTTCTAGTATTTGAATCATTTTTAATCTCGACTCTTCGAGCTTTGACCCCATTATCAAAATCAGTGGGGTTATTATATGGTATTACCATATTATTTTCATTTTCATTGGGGATCCACACAGGTGCATTCTTGCAATTAGACGTCGAACCCCTGGCGTGGAATTTCCAACATATTCTACAGTATGTGGTATTCCAACCACAGTTTTTAGAATGATGACCTAAAGATTCACATTTTAGGCAGTAGTCCATGGACTTTATCTCTTTACTGGAGAGTTTTTTCATCACTCCCTTATTAGGTCTGATATTTGGAGAAGGGCTTGTCCTTTTTCCAGAATTTCTAGAAGTATTCTTTTTATTTCTCCATTCCATGCTCTTGTTCTTCATGGAAGGGTTGTACACAGTTCTTTCTTTTCTAGTATCACTGTTATTAGTGCTATTATTCTCTGTATAAAATACTCTAACTGTATTTCTTCTATCTCAAACCGTTCTATGGTTAGTTTTGGAACCCTTAAGGGTTCCAAAACTAACCATAGCTGAGTTTCTCCAAAATTTCTACAAAACTCAAGTCTGGATTAAAGACTTTTAAAACTTTTTCTCTAAGTCTTCTATAATCTCTGAGCTCTTCCATACTCTCTAAAATCTTAGTCATAATTAAGATATTTATTTGTTGAGAAGTAAATCCAAAGGAAGTCTCAATATCAATGAGTTTTTTCTGGTATTCCCAAAGGAGATTCTTCACGTCCAACATGAATTCAGTAAGAGTTACATGTGGTCTCCTTTGAAATTTCATGAACTGTTTCAATATACAGAAGATTGTCTCGGTTTTTTCTTGGTTTGAGAAAAATCTTCAATTGAATTAAAAAGTCCTCTAGGGTCTTGCACCTAGAGAAGCTGCTATCCTTCAAGATATACTGGCGGGCCTCGGATATGAAATCAGAAGAGATGGTGGTCTTAGCATAGTCTATTTTCTGTCTTTCAGTTATTAGGCCTAACGTGCGTATTTTCTCCTGCAACGTTGAAAGGTAATCCTCAAACTTAATTCCTACCCAAACTTGTGTCTTGGTATTTCTTCCATACAATTTTAATTCTTTAGCCAACTCTGGTAATGGAGGGGCATACGCAGCGTTGGGATAGTATCCTCCATAAGGGGGTCCATATGGGTATGGATTGTAACCTGGTTGCATTGTAGGAAGGGGTTGTTGCCAACCTGTGTAAGGTGGCTGCATATTTAAAGGATTATTTAAAGTATTTTGGGATGTCCCCCACGGATACTGAGGTTGTCCTCCATATAGGGTATCACTTGGTTGGTTTTGTCCCCAAGTTCCACTAAACTCACTTCTATTGTTAAATATTTCTGTTTGGCCATTCCAGGAAGGATAAGTCTTCTTTCTATTTGAAGGGGGAGTGGCCCCCGATGCATTCAAATGTATATTAAAGGTATTGTCCAAAACATTTGTCTTTTGAAGCACCTTAGGTATCCTTGTTTGTACTTTTTCTGTATTTTCCTGGTTGATGCCAGTCCCAAGCTGTTCTCTGATTTGGGTTTAACGACATTGTCATCAATGTTAGAAGGAGGTAGATATACTGGAGGAAGTCCCATATCCTTTTGTGTGGGTTCCCTTATCTTGGGTTTTGCTCCTGTATTCTCTTCTGTTTTCTGTTCATCCGTAGTCTTTATTTCTGTTACATCATGTTCTTCATCTTGAATAACATCTTCTGTATGGTCTTCTTTATTGGTCATCATCCATTGTCCTTCCTTCCTTGTCTCGTGTTGGAAATGCATCAATTTTTTCTAAGTCTGATTATCCCCTTCCCGGCTCCTCCTTGAGCTCCATTTCAGGGGTCAACTGGTCCGGCTCTATAGCCCTTTGAACCAGGTAGCAGAGAACAAGGATCGAGGACCATGGATGATACCAATAAAAAAGGACCATACAGAAGATTGTTCATTCAAGATGAAGAAACATTGATGTAACAGAAATAAAGATACCGGATGAACAGAAAACAGAAAGAGGAATTATCAGGAGCACAAACCCAAAGATAAGGGAAACCCACGACAAAAGGATACTGGCGACTTTCCTCCAGGTATATCGTACTCCTTCTAACATTGATTACAATGTCGTTAACCCCAAATCAGAGAAAACAGCTTGGGACTGGCATCAACCAGGAAATACAGAAAATACAACAAGGATACCTAAGGTGCTTCAAAAGACAAATGTTTTGGACAATACCTTTAATATACATTTGAATGCATCGGGGGCCACTCCCCCTTCAAATAGAAAGAAAGACTTATCCTTCCTGGAATGGCCAAACAGAAATATTTAACAATAGAAGTGAGTTTAGTGGAACTTGGGGACAAAACCAACCAAGTGATACCCTATATGGAGGACAACCTCAGTATCCGTGGGGGACATCCCAAAATACTTTAAATAATCCTTTAAATATGCAGCCACCTTACACAGGTTGGCAACAACCCCTTCCTACAATGCAACCAGGTTACAATCCATACCCATATGGACCCCCTTATGGAGGATACTATCCTAACGCTGCGTATGCCCCTCCATTACCAGAGTTGGCTAAAGAATTAAAATTGTATGGAAGAAATACCAAGACACAAGTACACAAGCTTGGGTGGGAATTAAGTTTGAGGATTACCTTTCAACGTTGCAGGAGAAAATACGCACGTTAGGCCTAATAACTGAAAGACAGAAAATAGACTATGCTTAGCCACCACGTCTTGATTTCTATCCGAGGCACAACGCCAGTATATCTTGAAGGATGGCAGCTTCTTTATTGGCATTAGCGAAATGTTTCGCGAGTTCAGCAGCGCGGCCATCTTTTCTCAAACCAGAAACAGCGCAGGCAATCACTCCGGGGATGAGGAAAAATCTTCATGAATTTTCAAGGAGCACCACATGTAACTCTTACTGTAATTCATGTTGGACGTTGAAAGAATCTCGCCTTTTGGGAATACCAGAAAAAAAGCTCATTGATATCTGAGACTTCCTTTGGATTTATTTCTCAACAAATAAGATATCTTAATTATGACTAAGATTTGAGTGAGTATGGAATAGGTCTGTGTTTAGTAGAAGACTGATAGAAAAAGGTTTTTAAAAGCAGACCAATGATGACATACCTATCTGTAGCAACTGGAAGCAACCCTGTCAAAAATGGAAGAAGGGTGCCTTGTTCCCAAACTAACCATAGGGAGCAGAACAATGATAGAAGAAATACAGTTAGAGTATTTTATACAGAGAATAATAGCACTAATAACAGTGATACTAGAAAAGAAAGAACTGTGTACAACCCTTTCATGAAGAACAAGAGCATGGAATGGAGAAATAAAAAGAATACTTCTAGAAATTCTGGAAAAAGGACAAGCCCTTCTCCAAATATCAGACCTAATAAGGGAGTGATGAAAAAACTCTCCAGTAAAGAGATAAAGTCCATGGACTACTGCCTAAAGTGTGAATCTTTAGGTCATCATTCTAAAAAACTGTGGTTGGAATACCACATATTGCCGAGTATGTTGGAAATTCCACGCCAGGGGTTCGACGTCTAATTGCAAGAATGCACC
>JABUQX010110974.1:0-20506 GCA_015478945.1 Trachelipus rathkii
ACAAAAAAAACAAAAAGAGATTATGGTGTTTTCTTGGGACAGTGATTCCCCTTCCTGTTGGGGATGTTTGGAATGGGGGATGGTTTTTTAAGGTAGGAGATTACATAAGTCGAGGAGATGGCTTCTGTTGGTAGATTAGATAAAACATTGTTGGGGTTTTTTGAGGTTTCATATACGTTATAGTGCTATCATTGAAGATAGACGTAACTTCGGGAGCGTCGACGAACGAAAATGAACGTATTATGAGAGATCGCGTGAGATGGGTAGCGTTGAAGTATTTCTTTTCCTTTCTTACGCGCGGATCGATGTAGCAAAATTAAATAAAACCAGAAAGTTATATTACGACGTACGAGAGACTCAGCATACTGCGAGCTGTGAATGAGGATATTTATTATTTCTGCTATTTCGATGGATTCGGGGGGCGAGAACAAGCAAGGCGGAAGCAGTAAAGAGGGATTTCATTTTGGAGGAGTAATTAGAGGTATGAAATTGGTTGAGATAGCTAGAGCCGTTTCGGAGTGTTTAACCTCTGTAGATATATGATAATTGCTAACGTAACATTGTTTTCACATATCAGATAAAAATATATGCTAAGATTAGGGAACAATCTACCGAGAACTAAAGAAAATAATGCAGCAGCGTACGGAATGTTCTATACAACAACTTCAATCAAGCACACAACGTTTGAAAGTAGAACTGTTATACATTCATCATAGTTCATGCAGCTTAGACGAGAGCATGGCTGCGTGTTCAGAGACGCTAATTGACCATAGGTTGCATTACAAAACTCGTGCTAACAGCGTTCAGAGCTGTCCCTGATTTTCGGACATAACCACACGCGATGATGGAACGAAGTAGATTCTCTCTAATATGTTAGACGAACTTAATCTATTACATTTGATACAATAATGTAATCTATTGTAAACTAAGATTTAATTAATATACACTTGTTTATATTATCTAATATCATGCAGCCAATCGATAGTTCAGTGCTTAACGTAACAACAGTTTCCACAATTAGATTTAAGCTACTATAAGCATAAGCCTGGAACTAAGGAATTATGATGTTTTACAACGACAACTAACACACCCCATGTACGGTGCGTAATAAACCACTAAGGCCATTTAACACTTCTGCAAGCATAACAGCAATAATGTACCTAACACATCGTGGCAAACGTAACTAGTCACACTTTTTCAAGCATATCTCTAACATATAATGCTAATTTTAAACATTAACATGTAATATTTAACAAAAGCTTAGCATAAACCTGACTAATCATCATACTGACAAAGAATAATAAGCTGACGTAACAGATGGTTTACATCAACTTCGTAAAACATTAACAAAAAAAAATTCATCATAAGCTTCGTCTAAATATCATAATCGCGCAGCGAATAATTGCAAACATTAACAAAGTTTTTAACCAAACATAACAAAAAGTAACAAAATTTTACCTTAACATAACATAAAAATAAGTTCTTTGAGTATAATATACACAGTAAAGAACGTATATAATTTACGATTTTAAAAGGGCAGTATAATGCAAGTAAATGCAGTAATAAACCGTCCATTTCCCGTGCCGTCCACCTACCCGTCGGCCAACCCACGACTGTGATCTATTGAGCTATTGATTCAAGTCATGATTTTCATGTATCATTTTTAATGCAAAACATAACATACAAATATGTTCTTTATATACTAACCTACGAGTATATGCTTAACCAACAAAGTTTTAGCACGGCAATAAAGCTAACAAAATCATACACCGCGACTAGGAATATAATGTAGGAAGACTCGCAAACCTAATACACACACTCAACGTGAATGTAGATAGTTATCATTCCTAGTGCCTAACATTCGTCCTGAAATTCCCTTAACAAGATCATAGGTGAAGTAGTCTACAGGCTTCCTATTTCAACAAAATGACATGCGATATGTTCACCTACTTTTTCCTGAGGCATAATAAGCAACAGGTAAAATTGCGGCATGTCATTTATCTATACCAAATCTCTAACAATAGATGATCTTAATCTACTCAAGAATGCCACTCACTGACTGAGTAATGAATTGACCACTTTCATCTTTCATTTAAATATGTGACTCCTTTGATTTCGAGTAATACATTCATTTTGACGCTTATGAATTAAAGCGTAGAAAATTAAGCTAGGAGTCTGGGCTAATAGTTATCTCACGGACTATTCTCTGGAGAACTAGAGAGGCACATATTAGTGGTGCGCCACGTTTCTCAGACTATTATTCTTGTCAGATTACATACACACAAGTATATCCATTAATTAGCCAAACTCTATGCACATCTTTGTAGGTTCTAACATCAGTGTCATATTTCTCCCAGTGGGCTTTTTATTGTATTAACATTTAACATATTCAGTGTGGTCTAACTTTACGATATGCAGTTTCTAGTTAACGTGCAAGAGATATCTATACATAGCACCTATCATCGTACCTTTCTGACGTACGATAAACACAGGGTGAATCGCGCTCTATTGAGGATGGGTATGATATCCTGTCGAGGTGGAGTCACGCCTCGAGCGGGTGGTAAGTCGCGCGACTTTACGCTGTCGGGATGAATGCTCGTATATTTTCGTGGAGCTAATTTGTGTTAGATATCGGGCGTGTGTGTCATTACTGTTTCTTAGTTCTGGGCTAATCGCTCGGATTGGTTATGTACTGCCTTCAGGTATTGTGAGAAACAGATGTAGCTTAGGCATATATTTTTTCGGCTTGTAGTAAACTAAAAGAACCTCTATCTTTTTGACTTTGCTTATTGTTGTTGCGTTGCTTCTGTATGTCGAAGGAAGTACTACATCTGTCTGAGGGCATTTAGGCGTGATTCGTACTCGCTATATACCTTGTTACTTTTCTGGATTGGTATGTATTGTAAATGAAGGTGATCTTACATTTATGGGACTGTTCTTTATATTATCTGTGAGTCTATTTTGTCTCAGTACGGGTTATAGTTTTTCTCAGTGTTGAGTATTCGCTTATTATACTCCGCCGCTACTCTACGCTTAGTTTTGTTAGATATCTTCATGAAGGAGTTTCGTCTATTCATCCCAACGAGCTGGTCTATTATATGTCTAATGATCTTCCGTTGTTAAGAGCTCAGTAATGGTCAGTTACTGCTCATCATCTTCTGCTAGTGATATTCACAGCGGGGCGGCCTGGGCTGGCAGATCTGGGTCAATATGCTACATTATAGGTATTCCTGTTTATGGCTCTTCATCTTATGCACGATCGACTTAGAACATTCGGATAATAGAGTCCATTTGTTATGTTTATGAGTTGGTACTGGTTTCCTCCTTTCTGATTAAGAGAGTGAGTGAGTCTAACAAGAGCATATCCCTTTAGCCTTCTCACGCAACTTGTTACTCGTTCTTTATTTCGCTTTAGCTCTGTTAGGTATTATGTAAGTGGTTTCAGTGTATGTGTTATGACACATCTCTTCTTTTGCATAAACTGTTACATTAGTGTCTCAATGTAAGAATAATACGTTTATATTTTTGATTAGTAAGTATAATTGCTTTGATAAAAGGTATAGATTTCTGGTATCGTTTTTGTAATGTATAAAAGTTAGTACTTTATCAAGCTGTAAGTCTGGAACTTTTGTTATATGATTCAACAGTATATTGTGTGTGTTTAGTGGTATTAATTATACATCGTTATGTTTTAGAGTATTCTGTCTTGAAAAAGTAAGATTTGGTTACGTTTTAAGCCATACCCATGATGTTAGTTTAATCTTAAACTGGTTTACAGTGGTGAGATAATTATTTGTTATGTTTTAAACATTTATTTCGATGTTTATCTAGGTGTGATATGTGGTTTGTTCTCTTTCTGTTTCATTTAACTTTTTTACGTTATATAATATTGATTACATTAATCTATGTTAGCTGTTATTGATGTAGATGTCTCGGCGTATTATTGCGTGGTCTGGCGCAGTCAAGGCAAGCTAGGTTGTATCGGTATGGTCTGAGTTGTTGTTGGGAATACGATCAGCGTTAAGCGTCTATGAGCTATTGGTTCATGAGTCTAGTAATAGCCGATGTTGCACTTACGGAAGGAAATTATGTATCTATTAGAATATGTTTATTTATTATATATAAAGTTTATTATCTATTTATTAATATATATATATATAATTATACTATAGTTAATTATTAATTATTATATAATCTATCGTGATGGCGAATGGGGAATTTTGGATTGAATAGTTCCGAACCCCTGTGGTGTGGAAATGTGTGGAATCCGAATCCGAATTAGAGTGTATCGTACCTTGTGGATTCCGAATCGCGAATCCCCGGATGGTCCGAGTTGTGTGGGGCAGCAGATGCGACGGAAGAGTCAGAGGAAGATTCGCAGCTTAGAGGATCTGTGGTAAGAGCTGTGGAATATTGCGGATATGACTAGCGTCGTGATCTTCTCATGAAGACTGGGATGATGGCTTCGAGTATTCGGTCGTATGTTGTATGTTAGAGGTCGCAGATATGCGCTTGATATATTAATAAAAAAAAATTCATTTTTAATTTTTTTTACTTGCCTATAAATATTTATTTCCATGTTAATTAATTTCCATTAATAGGAATATAGATGTGTGATTTATATATTATATATATATAATATAGTATGTGATTATGTATAGTTATATGATGTATAATAATTTATATGGAGATCGCGAGATAGGAGTGTGAGGTGTCGGCGAGAGAGAGGTGATAGATATAGAGGTAATGTAATGTACTGAGCACGATATAGAGATATGGATGCGGATAGGAAGAATATGGACTATTGGAGTAAATGGAGGATGGATAGGTAGTGATAAATTGGGATTTGTGCGCGCGGAGTTTTGCACTTAGGTCACTAGAAGTGTTTGGCGTTCTTGCGAAGAAGAGTTTTTGGAGTAAGGCCCTCAGAATGCTTATTTCTAGTAATAATGGAAATCTATAACATATCAGAGGAACGGTCAGTTTGTGCGTCTTAGGGGTAGCGCAGGTAATTCGTTACTAGATGATCTTATTAGGGCTTCGCCTACTTTTGCATAATATGATATATATATATTATATTAATATGAAATTGAGATTACCCCGTGTATATATAATTATACTATATTATATATCTATATATATAATGATATATTATGATAAAAGCATACGAGAATATGGTGTGAGTCGGTATATAGATGAGACTAATAATATTATATCTAAGGGTGTTAAAGTTGGTGATGGGCGATGGCTGGGAATGTGAACACACCTATGTAAGTCATTTTTTTTTACTAGGGGCATTTCATTGACATTTTTCATTTCAGACTTAATCATTTTGAACTGGAAATGATACACATGGAGCAACTGGTTAGTTATTCAGGATTATTATGAATGGGCGTTCATAGTCAGAAGCATATCGTGCAACCTCGTATTTTTTGGATAATTTAATCGTCAATGTGCGTACATATTCGGGAAAAAGTTGTGAAAATTGAAGCAAACCGGGTCTGGGAAGATATAGCAGTGCTGCTCGGTCAGCTCGTACCGGGCGAAATTAATTGTGCTGTTCGCAGATAGGTGTGGGGCTGGAGGAGCCATTCCGATTCACTCGTCGTCGTGGCCAACATTGCACCTTCACGCTTCGGGGTGGTGTGATGGCGGATTATGCATAAAGACTTGCATTTAACGATTCAAGTGCAATTTAGACTCAAGAATAGCCTTGAGCATACAGCTAAAAGTGTCATGGTCAGAATGTGCAGAATGGCACCAGTGGATGACGGATATTTTCGAAGAAATCATCTTTCAGTGATGAGGCACATTTTCACCCTCACTGGATTTCGTCGATAAGCGAATTGGGCATTTGGCGAATGATATCAGAGTGATTTGTTCGAAAAACCATGCACCCAAAAGAGTGATGTTTTTCGGTGCGGTTTATGGGCTGGCTGCATCATCTGGGCGAGTAATTTTTTCCACACTCGCGCTGGTCAGGAGTTATGTGAATGGTGTTTCGCGTATTCAGTGAGATTGATATCTGACTTTTTATGGCACCGAATTGGAGAGGTATGGATGTTGATTTTCGTTATGGTTTCAACCCAGAGGATGCCACTTGCAGCAACAGCCTAACGATGAACTATGGCTCTTTTGGACGACAGTTCAATGGCGGTGTTATCTCCACGTGGTGGCGAGATGATCATATGCCGCCAGATTGTGAATTTGAGCACCGTTGTGACTTCTTTCTTTAGGGTTATGTTGAAGAGTGTACGTCGATAGCAAGCAATCAATTCAAAGGAGCTAAAGGATGAGATTAATTCGGCACTTAAACGGCATGACGATCTAATTATGTCATCAGGTCCATGAAAATTTTGACCATCGGATGGAGGGTTGTGCGCCGGGTCGGCGGCGGCATTTGGCGATATTTTGTTCCATTACAATAATTGAACATACCATATTAATAAATAATAATAATATAATAATAATGTCTTTATAGTTTCGACAGTCATTGGCGGATTTGGACTTGTGTTCAAGATGATTTACTTACTAGATTTAGTTTGTGTGGAGAGCAATGAAAGAACAATACTTTTGTTATACTTTATTCCGCAATATTGCTTGGGACCCTCCTTTTTGCCAGGACATCTGTAGAAAATGCATCGAACCAAGATGTCATTTTAAAATGTCCCGTTTCAATGCCAATAAACTAGAAATAATTCTAATCATATGCATAGATTGATCGCGAATATATATAGTATATATAATATTATATATATATTATATATATATATTTTCGTAATATAGTATATATATTATAGTATAATATATTATTATATATATATATGTATATATTTGTTTAATATTTATGCGTATAACTGTAGCGTATATATATATATGTATTATATATATATAGTATGTATATTTACTAATTATATATTATTATATATAGTATGTGTAGTTTTCGAGTTTATTAATTAGTATATATATTAGGTATATATATAGTATATTAATTATACTATATTTATATATATAGGTATATATATATGAATATATATCTATATATTATTATATATGTATATTATATATAATTATTTATATCTTATCTACAAATCAAAAATGTTTTAAGGAGCTTTGGTGCGATGATGCGAGCATTAGAAACCCTTTCCATTGAAGGAGATACCGCCACAGAAAAAGGCGCTTTTGTCATTTGGCATTCAGCGGCTGTAGTCGTGCATTACAGGCTTGAGATTATTGATTGCTGAAGCTGTGTATTGCGATGTTAGGGGCAGTTGTAATGCCACCATCAACTTGGATATGTCAAACTCGCGCACATTCAGCACTTGTGGAAATGGTTGGGAGCTCGAGATGAGAAAAAATCACTGGAGAAGTGTTTAAAAGAAGCTAATCAATCGCGAGCAACTGGGAATTGAATATGATATATGCACGGATTGTGTGGTAGGCCAGGAGAGCTAGCAAGCAACATCCAGACAAAGTCCCACAGAGATCTGAGAGATCTTATACTCGTTCTGGATCTATAATCTCCTTGGAATTACGGTTTTCTACTGAATACACGTGCTTATGCAGTTAACATATCTGATCTTGTCCATCTACTCACACGATGATGAGGTTAATAAGGCAAAGGACGCTTTTTTTTTATAGTTTTTCCACTTAGAAGGATAGAAGAAGAGGCAGAATTGGGTACGAAATTGGAGGCTAGAAATGAGGTAGTTGAAGAACTAAAAGATTTGTTTGTTCCGGTGGTACAGTGCTAAGGAGACTGAAGGTTTTTCCCGTCACGAAAAAGGCGTATGGTTGATACTAAGCTACTCGCCAGCCATGGCAACAGTAAGTAGAGCTTCTTTTTAGGTGCTCAGCGAGGATCAAGATGTGGCTTGAAGTATTTATGGAGATGGACAAAGGTTAAACGGGCTGGTAATGATGAATGTCACAGAAAATTTGTTGACAATTAGTGATTATTTAATTCAAAAGTAGTTTGATACTTTAACTTGAACCCAAGAAATTATTTTTAATATCAATTTGCAACTGCTATATATTGTGAATTTCCATCATGGTATTTATTTTTGACATTTTTGTTTTAATAATAAATTTTTTTAAATATTAATCTTTAATTATCATAAAATAATTTTCTAGTTTTGTCTTTTCTTTTTATATATATATAATATATATATTTATATATATATATATAAGTTATATTATATATAATATATATAATATAATAATACTAGTATAATAGGTATATAAATATATAATATTATGATAAATATATATTGAAGGGAATTATCGATAGATTCGATTTCATAGACTAGCGACATGTTAATATCTAAGAAATTAATATATCTATTATTTAATTATATTTAATATTAAATTTGGATTATATTATAATAAATATATATATATATAATATTATTATATAAATATTATTATTATATAAGTATTATATATATTATATTATATATAGGTATTTTGTATATGAAGTATTATTATATATATTTATTAATATATGATATATTAGTATAATATATTTTATATAGTCTACTATAGCTAGTTAGCATAGTAAGTAATATAGTATTATTAGAGTATATATATATATAGTATATTTATATATGATATAACCTAAATTTAAGCTGGCCTAGCTTTGAATGCGACGCGTGGATTATATATATATTTATATTTATTTATAAGTATATATAATTAGTATATATATTATAAGATATATTTTAGTATATATATTATTATATATATATAAAAGTTTATATAGTTATATTGTTTATATATTTTATTATTAAATATTTGCTGATTTTATCAAATTTCCAAAAAGGATCTTTCAAATTTTAATGTCCCAAGATTTCTTCATTATTATTTAAAGTTAATTATAATATTGAATTTTATTAGACTATTGTCTTATAATACATAACATTTATTAAATAATTTTCTTATTTCATGAAAGGGAGGTGTCACTATTTCGTACGTTTTTTGTCCAATTTTACCCTGAAAATGACTGAAATTTGGAATTTTCAGCTGATTTTGGACAAGCAAAGTTCAGCTTTTTTTGGCTCGTTATAAACGTTGTTTTCCTGGTGTTTTTTATCCGTGTTGTCTGTAGTCATTCTTTAGGATTTATAATTTTTTAAATAACTTTATTGTTTTTGACCTTTTTCGATAACCCCAATTTTTTTCGAAATGATTCATCAAAAGTCCCGAGTTACTTATTCGTTTTTGAGTTTTGTTGCAATTTTTTCGCAATTCACGGCGACTTGTTTATGTGTATTTTAAAATGCAAATTGCGATATATTTTTTGCTGTTAAGTTGGATTTGGGCGACTTTTTCAGGGGAAAAAATTTTGTCTGAACATGTCAATTGTTTACTAAGATATAATTTTTTTGTATTTAAAATCGTATTGTATATATGCTTTGAACAAACATTTTAAAAAACTATTTTTGAATTTTTAAATTTCTTTTTGGTATGTAAACAATAAAAAAAAGTTGAAAAAGATGAAAAAAGAAAGGCTTAGAGGATTAAAAGGGTCAGTGGTTAGAAAAAAGTATCTCAAATAAGAATGAGAAGCACCAGTGCCGGAAGTGGCCCTTGTATGTTTAATTTTTCCATTCATTGCCTAGTCTAACATGCAGAATTTTTAGGGTGTGTATAATCGAGCGAGATGCATCTTTTTTATTAGATAATATTTGGTATATCAAGAAGATTTTTTTAAAATGTCCCCAAATAAAATATTTTTTTACCTGTCGTTCTAATCATCAAAGCTATGTTTAAAAAAATTATTATAGTAAAATGGTGATTTCGTTGATTATAATATGCTAAATTTATTTTCAGCTTCTATCGAAAAGCGAAAAAATTAGCATTTTCATGTAATAATCAAAAAAAGTGGTTTAGAAATGGGACAACGCTGAGACAATACTCAAAAATCGAAAGGTACTTTGTGGGCAGTGAATGATCCTCTATGATATCTTCTCATTTTTGAAAGTATTTCGAAAAAATTTATGGAGTTGTACAAAAATGTCAAACATGGGTTTTGAAAACTGAATATTCTGAAGAATGACTACAGACACAAATATAAAACGAAGTTTTAGAGGGAAAAAATCTACAGTTTGGTGTTTATAGTTCAAAATGGCTGATTAATTCGAATTATGTCATATTTAGGGGGTGAAATAGGCGTAGCACGAGCCATTATTGGACCCTGTACTTATTAATATAAATATTCTCTATATTATATTTTTGCCATGATTTCAGGAGTAATATTCTCCTATGGCGGTTATAGATTAGCAAAAATGGTTAGTGTCAAACTTGATAAATAACTAATTCCTACACGCAATTCAATTTTTTCTGTTTTTCGTTTTTTTTTTTTTTTTTTTTTGATGGATTTTTGAGACTCTATAGAACAAGGGAAAAAATATATAGGTTGCGAGATCGGATTCGATCTGAGCTCCGATGCGAATCGTATGTGTAAAATGTCGAGAATCCGAATCAGATCGCACTGCATCTTGGTCGAATCCGAATCCGAATCCGCCGTGTGTGGAAGGCTCGAATCGAATAGGAATCCAATCCAAACAACTTCGGTTCCGATCGAACCGGAATCCGGATTGCTCGAATCCGGATTCACGAATCCGTCGGCCCGATGCATTGTATATATTAATATTATATTATTATTTATTTATATATATATATATATATGATATTAATTATTGATATGGATTTTTATCTTACATCGCATTTAAATTATTATATATATATATATATAGATAGTTATAGTATATATCTATATATATTATATATATATATATATATATATTTATATATATAATATATAATGTAAGTAATTTTTATTATATATTATATATATATATAGTAGTTATAATTATAATATATTAGTAGTACTTCATAAATCTTGGATATTATATATATATATTATAATTATATATATATATATATTATATATAGTAATATATAAGGTACTTAATATATATATATATATTATATATATTAGATATATATATATTAAAATATAATGTATTTATAATATATATTCTAATATATTTTAATTATATAATAAGTTATATATATATTATATGTATTATAGTTATTATATTAATAATATATATACATAGTATATTATATATATATATATATATATTTATCTATATAATTATATATATTATAATATATATTTATATATGTATAGTATATATATTATATTATATAGTATTATGTTTATAGATATATAATATATTTAAATAATATATGTTAATACGGTATATATATATATTATATAATTTATTATTATGTATCTGTAATTATTATACAATGATTTCTATAATAGTATAGTTAGTTTATATATATTTGCCATTAGTAGTATATTTAGTAATAATAATTTATGCTCGTAATATTATATATATGTAAGTATATATATATATTAGTATATATATTATTATTAGTATATATATATATATATTATATTAATTATATAACTATATATATATAATATCCTAATCATACATATACCTATCAGAAGAAAAATGAGGGATGTATATAGTTTATATATATATATATATATATATATATATATATATATATATATAGTTTTGATTTAAAAACTACTAACGAACACCCTAGAGTAGACAGCATAGATACCATGAGTCGGGGGTCTCTAGGAACTAAGGGTTGGACTCTCGTCCTCCGTTTGAAAGTAATCTTTCCTATATATATATATATATATATATAGTTATATATAGAGAGTATATATATATATATATATATATATATATATATATATATATATATACATATATATATATATTATATATACACTTAAAGATATATAATCCATATCTCAAAAGCTACAACAGCTACCGGGAAAAGGAATACATTGCTGGAATGCTGGTCTAATTTTAGTGCGGAAAATTATGCTCATATCTCGTGTCTGGTTAATATTACAGGGAAACGAGAATACATTTTTGACTCCTGAAAAAAAAGTTAGGAAAATGTAAAAAAAATAAAAAAAAATAAAAAAAATTAGTTAATAATTATAGTAATATGATTCGAAAGCCTATTTAGAGACCTTTTATTGGTTACTCGTTAAAATAAATATTCTATTAATTTTTTTTTAACTAAAGAATACCCTGGGCGGGTAGAATGGCACCGATGGCAGAGCTGGGTCTCGGCTTTCTGGGACCTGGCGGTAGGAATAATTTCCCTCGCTTACGGTATGGAACGTCCCCCCCTGTGTTCCCGTCGGCTCGAGCCCCTAATTTTTTTATATATTTTTATATAAATTATATATATATATGGTGCTATATATATATAAGAGATATATATATATATATATATATATATATATATATATACTATGTCCCAGTCTCCTTAACTTTTTTTTTTTTTTTTTTTTTTTTTTTTTTTTTACATTTTCCTAACTAAATTTTACAAGGATTCCAAAAATGTATTCCTTTTCCCTGTAGCTTTAGCTATTGTAGTTTTCGAGATATGATTTATTTTTTTTTATTTTTTTCTTTTTTTTAGTTTCCTCGGTAAAATTTTGCCAGGATTACAACAATGTATTCCTTTTCCCTGTAGCTATTGTAGTTTTTGAGATATGGATTGTGGCTCTTCTAGAGGCTGGCATATATATATAGTTATATATAGTATATATATATATATATATATATATATATATATATATATATATAGTATATATATATATACAGATTTATATATATATATATATATATATATATATATATATATATTCTCTCAAGTTTGTCTATACGTTTGTGTTCCGAACCGACTCACCTTGAGTCGTGTGCGACTCAGGCACGTGACTCAGGCAAGCGAGTTGGTTTGGTTACACAGACAAACGCACAAAAGGTGATTTGAAACGACAATTTCCTCGACTAATTTATTACATTTTTAGCAGTTTTTATTTATTACATCTATATATTTATATATATATATATATATATATATATATATATATATATATATATATATATATATATATATATATCGTAAATGTTCCTAAATGTATAAAACTAAGAAATGAAATTTACTGTATATAAAACTAAAGTTAAATTAAAATTAAATATTTCTAGGGGCGAAATGGAAACTATTTAAAGCAAATAAAAAAAATTTTATTGCTTGTTTTTGGATCTAGTTTGGTCTGCGACTTCTTAATGAGATAAAATGCTTGGGAACTAAAGCCGTTATCGTTTTTGTCACTTGTGCTTACGCTCGATTAGAAATGCTAATCCAATTTTAGCACGAATTTTGTACATAAACGAACGTTTTACAAATAATTTGAACAGCTGTTATGATGGAGCACGTGGTTTTGGAATAAACAAATAAAAAAAAGAACAAATGATTTGTATTACAAATAATTGATCAACTATTTTGATGGAGTTTATCGATTTGGAAGAAATTAGATTTAAAGCTAATTTTATGAATGAAAACGTTCATCAAATCATACGGACCTCTACGGCGTCATCTTATCTGTTTACATGCTTTCATAAGCATTTTCCTGAATTCGGCAAGCACGGGAAATAGCAAACTTACAGAATTTAGGAAATTCCTTACGTTTGGTGAACATTTTCCTAAATTTGTGCTAAATTTGACAAAAACGAAAGCATACTTTAGCATTTCTTACGTTTCATAAGCACAAATGCAAAAACGAAGACGGCTTAATATGTGATGCTGTCAAAAGAAAACGGAAATGAAAGAAAATGACTTTGGAAAGGTAACTAAACTTTTTTTTTCATACGAAATGAATTTTTTTTTCCTAGGAGTGACCTGACCTTAACCTCATTTCACCCCTAGAACATAGGAAAAAAAAAAAAAAAAAAAAAAAAACTCATTTCGCCCCAGCACATCTGTTTATGTATCATAGAGGATACCTGCAAAAAAGTTTTTTTTTGATCCGACCTCCCGTTGCGTGTGGGCGTTAAGTAACTGTCATATATATATATATATATATATATATATATATATATATATATATATATATATATATATATATATATATATATATATATATATTATATATATGTGTGTGTAACATGTTTTACGACTCGTCAGTTTTAATTTTTTTTTTTTTTAACTGTCATGAATACCCAAGGGTAAACCGCAAAGATGGCAGGGGTCGTCTCTCGGCCTTCCGGGAACGACAGGGTAGGACTATTTCCCCCGGGAACCCCCGCTCTTTGGTGTTTGGGTGTCGCGGGGGTTCCTCCGCCTCTCCCGTATGGAAAACGTCCCCCTCTGTCCCCCGTCGGCTCGAGCCCCCAATTTTTTTAAATTTTTTTTTATTTTTTTTATTATTATTTTATTTTTACATTTTTGTAATAAGCTTCTACACGCTGATTCCAAATATGTAATTGGTTTCTGTAAGTGTCGTACTTTCGAGATATTTCATTTATGAAAAAAATTGTTTTTTTTTGCTTTTACATTTTTTAAAGCTTTATACGCTGATTTTAAATATGTAATTGGTTTTTTCTGTAAGTGTCGTACTTTTGAGATATTTCATTTTTTTAAAATTTTATTAAATGTATTTTAAATAATTATTTAAAATATCGAACTTTTGAATCATGTCCATCACCACTGAAATTCAATGTTCACATACTAGCAATATGTTAAAAAAAACAAAAAAATCAACTGACGGAGTCTTAAACATAACAGGGCCTATTGGACATATAAGAGATAGTTATATGTTATATATATATATATATATATATATATATATATATATATATATATATATATATATATATATATATATATATATATATATATATATATATAGGTATATATGTATATATATTATATATACAATACATATAATATCGAGGCATACAAGTATATGTAATGTAATATAAAATTGTTAAGGTTTAATTATGC
Source organism: Trachelipus rathkii (assembly GCA_015478945.1). Classification (NCBI taxonomy): domain Eukaryota; kingdom Metazoa; phylum Arthropoda; class Malacostraca; order Isopoda; family Trachelipodidae; genus Trachelipus; species Trachelipus rathkii. The sequence continues at coordinate 14,899 of JABUQX010110974.1, forward strand.
TATATATATATATATATATATATATATATATATATAGTATATATATATATATATATATATATATATATATATAGAGAGAGAGAGAGAGAGAGAGAGAGAGAGAGAGAGAGAGAGAGAGAGAGAGAGAGAGAGAGAGTAGGTAGAGAGGTAGAGAGAGAGAGAGAGAGTAGTTGAGAGAGAGAGAGAGAGAGAGAGAGAGAGAGAGAGAGAGAGAGGCACTACTCCTTTAAAAGGAAGTTACATAAAAGACATGATATCGAAAATCGCCGAACGCTGCTCGTGCATCCCTGCAGTGTCACGTATTAGCTAAAACTCCAATAGAAAGAGCGCAAGAAGTTTCCAAACGCTGCATTTTAATTCTTTAATATTAATTTTTTTTTTAAGGCCTGAGCCACTGTGGGATGCAGAGTGTATCAAAGCCTCCCCTTCGTCCCCACCTGAGCGCCGATCGACCCTGACTCTTTCCATCGTTGCGATTTAATCTTGGGTATTCCTTTTAGTTAAAAAAATGTTTTTGGTAATCGACGCTCTATTGCCTTTGAAAATCGGAAAAACGGATCATTACATCGCTCGTGTTCGATATATAGGTTAACTTCCTTTAGAGGACAAGTTCCTATTTTATATATATATATATATATAGTATAGTTAGCAGTTATATGTTATATATATTACATATATATATATATAATATATATATATATATGTATATATATATATATATATATATATATATTATATATATATATATATATAAGGTTATATATATATATATATATATATATATATATATATATATATGATATTATATATATATTTATTAGTATACAGGTAACATCCGTATCCGCGGAGCATCCGCACATTATTAAAGATCCGCATCCAGCATCCGCATCCGCGCTTTGCCCTGCGGATGTTTCTATGTGGATGCTTCACAAGGGCTCAGATTTGATAAAGTAATTTATAATAAAATGTATTTCAAGATGATTTTTAAAAGAAAATGAAAAACAAAACATCAGCATAAACAATGTTTGGATATCCTGGCTATCTTAATGTTATCAAAGACATTCTAACTCGCTGGAATAGTACACTTCATATGATGGAAAGAAGTATTGCTCAAAGAACTTCTTGCTTCGTACGCCAGTTCGTATTCCAAAGTTAACAAACAATCTTATTAATTTGGAAAATGACATCATATCACACTGCATTAAGCTATTGAAACCATTGGAAGAAACTACCAAAAAAATCAGTGCCTCTACAGCTTCTGTCTCTTATGTAATACCATTAATCTCAACTCTAAGGAAGCATTTTGAACCATCTTCAAATGAAAATGATGACGGTTTAAAAAGAATGAAAGATGTAATTAAACTAGAGGTAGAAAAACGCTTTGGTTCTGTGGAAATTAATGACCTTCATACTATTGCAACTTACTTAGATTCCCGTTATAAAGCAAGTTTTTTTGTAACAATATTAGAACAAGTTAAATCGTTACTTTGTGTTGCAGTTGAAAAACTTCAATCCGAACAGTCTATTAATTCGCCACCCATTAAAAGGAAAAAAACAAAATCTACAGAACCAACACCTTCTACAATTAAATCAATAACAGATTCACTGGAAGAATTTCTACAGTCCATTAGTGATGAAGAAACACACGCATTACCAAAAGATGTAGTGCAAATGATTGAAAATTATCACCAAGAAAAACGATTGGTGGAAACAGTTGGTGGAAAGGTAATTAAAATGTTTATCCACGCTTGAGTAAACTTGCAAGGAAAACTTCAATCCGAACAGTCTATTAATTAGCCATCCATTAAAAGGAAAAAAATGAAATATACAGAACCAACATCTTCTACAAGAAATCAATAACAGATTCACTGGAAGAATTTCTACAGTCCAGTAGTGGTGAAGAAACACACGCATTATCAAAAGGTGCAGTGCAAATGATTGAAAACTATCACCAATAAAAACGACTAGATACAAATCAAATGACGATCCTATCAGTTGGTGGAGTGTTAATTAAGCAAAATGCAAAATGTTTACCCACGCTTAAGTAAACTTGCAAGGAAATACCTGGCCTGTCCTCCAACTAGTGTTCCAAGTGAGAGAGTATTTAGCAATGCTGGGCTAATATATGATGAAAAGAGAAACAGACCCCCAGCAGAAAAGACAGAAAAGGCAGAAAAATTAATGTCTCTCAAGCACAACCTTCCCATATTTGAATTTCAATACTAGTGCAAAAAGTATATAATCCATGTAAAATCTCTTTCCTTAATGTCGGAGGTTAGGGAAAGACGTTGATGGGGTTCATTTGAGTTGGGTCCCCATCACGCACCCTGGAAACAATTATATTAATAGATTGTGGCTAAAACTATATATATATATATATATATATATATAGCAGGGTAGGCAGCAGATATATATATATATATATATATATATATATATATATATATATATATTATATATATATCTGTGAAGATGAATAGATATATTCCATATCTGCATAAGCAAATCAAAATTATCCGCATCCGCAGGATTCGGACATAAAATGACATCTGAAGCATCTCTAATATATATATAAATTATATGAGCATATATATATATATATATATATGTTATTATTATTATTACATAAATTATGTAAAAATAAAATATATATATATATATATATATATATATATATATATATATATATATATATATATATATATATATATATATATATCGCAGTCGTAAGCAAACATTTCTAACCTATCAATAGCTGCTAATATAACAGTACCTGACAAAACCAAACCATAGTTTATGACCAAACCTAGCCTAACATTAATAACTTATTTTAACGGTTCCTGATAAAACAACCTAAAAATGAAACAACCTTACCAATCAATAAATACTAACCTAAAAACTGTTTACCATTGAATTAATTAATTCCAAATATCATTTCAAATATTAAAAGAAAAATTTTAAAATATATATTAAAAATTGGTACTACTATAGTATGCGGTCTATAGTTCAGTTGTGCTACGCCAGTGGTGCCCAACCCGTAGCCCGCGGGCAACATGTTGCTCGCGTACCGTTCTAATGTGGCTCGCGACTCGCGTATTCAGATTTATCACGTTTATTAAAAATTAAATACTTTTAGAAATTATATATATATATATATATATATATATATAAATATATATATATATATATATATATATATATATATATATATATATATATATATATATATATATATATATATATATATATATATATATATATATATATATATATATATATATATATCATTGATCTATGGTCTTCTGCTCTTAGGGACTATGGGGAGTCTTGTGTGGTAGCGCTTGACATATCTAAGGCTTCTGACAGGGTATGACATGCATCGCTACTCTCTAAGCTACCTTCCTTTGGATTTCCTTCTTCGCTTTGCTTACTCTTGTCCAGTTTTCTTTCAGATCGTTCCATTTCAGCTCTTGTTGATGGAGCAACCTCTTTCTCCTTTTTTGTTAATTGTGGTGTTCCTCAGGGTTCTGTTTTATCTCCACCTTTATTCCTACTTTTCTTTTACGGTCTTCTTAGCTGGACTTCTAACTTTGTTCACTCTTATGCTGCTGAGTCAACTCTATTCCTCTACTCATTTCAAATGTGCTCCTTTGTTTGTATATCTAGAGTTGCCTCTCGTCTACAGTTTTCCAATTCAATTCTTGCCGATGTGGTCAGAATTTCTCAGTGGGCTAACCGCATTCTTGTGAAATTAAACTCTTTAAAAACTCAACTTCTTCATATCTCCCTCTCTAAAACACCTCCCAACCTTCCTATCCCCTTCGACGGCTCTAATGTCTCACCTGTAAAAACATAAATATTCTTGGACTGAACATAAATAGTGAATTGTCTTGGAGACCTCATATCAAATCGGTTGCTAAAATGATCTCTATGAAGCTGAGAATTCTGTTCAGATTTCGTGAATTTTTCTTCTGCTCAGTTACTCCAGTTATATAAGAGTCTTGTTCGCCCCTGTATTGAATAATGTTATCACATTTGGGGTGGATCCGGTTCCACCATCCTTTTGGAAAGTGTTGAGGCTAAGGCTGAGACTAATAAACTGTCCAATACTTTCTAATTCCCTTGACCCTCTTTCTCTGCGTGAGTTGGATATTGGTTCCCACCCTTTTTATATAGGGTATTACAGAACGGCAGGTGCTCGGAGATAATTGATCTCCCACATTCAACCACTGCGTCGCCCGTAAAACAAGAGGTGCCTTACTCTCACGTGACTATTGTGTGAATATTGCATACTCAAGGTTTACTCATTGAGGTGCCTCCTTCTTTCCAGCCACATTTGTTTTGTTGAACTAATTGCCCTCATCCATTTTTTCCTGCAGTATTCAACCTCTCTTTTTAAGTATAGTGTCTACGCCCAAATCTGAGGAACTGCATTCAGACAAGGACTGCAAATTTACTTTCTTCCTTTATGTTTTTTTTTCATTCTCCTTTTTGTATTTTTGTTTCCTGGCCCCTTCCTTTGGAAAAGGGCCCTGTCCGTGAATATATAGACGCATATATATATATATATATATATATATATATATATATATATATATAGTTATTATATATATATATATATATATATATATTAATAGTTATATATATATATATATATATATATATATATAGAAGTTGTATATATATGTTGGTTATATATATATATATATATATATATATATATATATATATATATATATATATATATATATAAAATAAATAATAAATATTAGTGGTCGTCGTCCTATGTGTGGCTCGCCAAAATTTTAAATTTTTAATTTGCTCGCGATAGACTAAAGGTTATAACCACTGTGCTACGCTATAACACCACGCGGTCTACAAATTTTTAACTGGGCTTAACTACCTAACCTGACCACGTTAGGAGACCACATCTAATTTGCAGACTGCATAATATAGTAGCACAAAAAATATATTAACCTAGGTTATATATATATATATATATATATATATTACATATATATATATATATATATATATATATATATATATTATTATATATATATGTTATATTATATCTTATTATTATATATATATATTACATATACATATTATATATATTATATATACATATATACATATATATATATATGCCATGGGAAGTTTTATTTGAATGTTCATATTTGAAAATTTCTTTGTTCAAAAAATTTGGGTTCAGAGTTATTTTTAATAGTGTTAGCGGCAAGCTCTGAATTCATGCCGTGTGCTTCCGCCACTGAAGACCTTTCTCGGAAAAACTCTTAACTTAACTTTTCTGAACTTAGAAATTTTTTGAACTTTCTAGAAAGGTTTTCAGAAAATATGAACCGATTCAAATATAGAACAATACCATATATATATATATATATATATAAAGAGTATATATATATATATATATATATATATATATATATATATATATATATATATATATATATATATATATATATAAAAAGGTTATATATATATATATTATACAGAGTAAAGCGAGCACGAAAATGGCGAAAAGCGCGTTTCACGATAAATGCGAAAAACGGTTAAACACCCAAATCTGAAATTGAACGAAGACAAC
>JABUQX010110975.1:2500-5000 GCA_015478945.1 Trachelipus rathkii
TAATGTATTGAGTATATATATAAACGTAATAGCATAATATATAGTATACTGCTCGCGCTAGTGTGGCATGGTGGTGTGAGTGGTGTGTGTGTGTGCGTGCGTAATCCTCTTCGCATCTTGACTAGCTGAATCGGTTAGAATCTGCTGCAATTTAATGATAAATGGAAGGTAATGTCAGAAGGGCTCGAAACCCATCAAATATTTCACTGGTTAAAGGAATAAAAATGCAGGGAAATGAAACGTCTCGTCGACAACTCTTAAAATGAAACCCATACTTTATATAATATATATTATAATATATATATATATATATATATATATATATATATATATATATATATATTATATATATATAATATAGATATTATATATATATATTATATATATAATATAATATCTATAATATATACAATATAATATAATATTATATTATAGTATATATATATATATATATAATATATATATATATTTTACATATATATATAATATATATATATATATATATATATATATAGTAGTTATATAACATATATATTATATATATATATATATATATATATATTATATATAATATAATATGTAGATATACTATATAATATAATATATATTATATATTATATTAGTATATGTAATATATATATATGCAATTCTTGTGTTAAATTCGTTACTTTTGTTTATATATATATAATTATATATATTATTAATATATGATATATTATAATATCATATATATATATATAGTATCTTATGTATTATCTATATATATATAGCTAATATATAATATAACTATATATATATAATACTTAACTATATTTACGGCAACAATAAATTTAGTGGAAACATCTAACAGGAAACATAAATAGAAGATAATGAGTAGGTGACTCTTCTGGGCTAGCATGTTGTATATATAGATGTATGTGTAGATGTTACTAATATAGATTTAATGAGACGTATGACCCGTTAGTATATAATATATATTACTTTATATATATATATATATTATACTATAATATCTATACTCTAATATATATATATGTTATTATATATATATATATATATATATATAGTATAGTATATATATATATATATATATATATATATATATTATATAGTAGATAATATATATATATATATATAGATAAATTATATAATTAAAGTTAAGCTTATCATTATTTTGATTTAAATTATTTTTTACAAGTATTTTAGGACATGACTTTAAGTGGTAAAACATTGCCTTTAAAATTCAAAAATATAAAAGAAAACAATTGAACGTTAAATTCAAAGAAATTTCATAATAGATGCCAAATATTTTTACTATCTCGAGGTTTCCTGTCGGGAAATGAGAGATGTTTTTAGAAACGTTATTAATAGGACAGGTAGATTTATAAAACGTAAAAGAATACACTAAATCTTAAAAAAGAATGCATTTCAACGGAGAACGTGGCCCCTTACTCACTCTCTCTTATTTATATAGCCCTACCCCCCCCTTTCTACATAAGTCATGCTTCCTGCCAAACGCATGATGCTACTAGCATCGAAATTATTTAAATTTTTCTAATATTTAATATTTTATATAAGCAATGAGCCCTATGTCACCATTTTAAATATATATATATATATATATATATATACTATATGATATATATATATATATAATTTATATAATATGGTGTATATATATATAGTATTATATTTATATATATACTATTAATATATTATATAAGTATATATATAGTTATAAAAAACGAAAGAATGATGTGATAAACAACAACAATTATCTACTTTTCTCGTTTTTAATTCCATGAATATATTAAAAAAAGAAAATTATATTTTTTTAATTTGAAATTTGCTGCCACTTCTTTGTTTCAAAAAGACCGAAAAAAACATGACATTAAAAAATATATATTCCTTCCTTGTTTATGTAACTGTAAATAAAGGTTAAAAATATTTAAAAATTTTTTTTATTATTATTATTCGTTGAAAAACTTTAATTATGACTTCATATTTTCACTGGGGGGGAGGGGGAACGTATTGGATCTTTGAAACGCTTCCTTTGGAGCCATTCAGAGTTTAGGGGGTCAGAATTGGAGAACCAGTGGGTGGGGGGTAAAATTTTCTTTAGGGGGAGTTTAGTTGAGTAGGAGCTCTTAGGGAGGTGGGGTAGAGGAGAAGGGAAACAGCATACATGCTCAATACTCCCAATAATTTTTTCACCTTTCTAACTAAGCATAACTGTTTTTCAGTGTCAGTAATATAATATATATGTAATAATATACATAATATAATAATATAATATAATAATAATAATAATAATTAATAATAATAATATAATATAATAATAATATAATAATATAATAATAATAATAATAATAATAATATAATAATGAATAATTAATACATAATAATGAATGAACATAATAATAATAAAATTATATATTGTAAAGAATATTTATTGTTTATAAATATAGTAATATGATTATATATATACTATATATATATA
>JABUQX010110976.1:27500-32444 GCA_015478945.1 Trachelipus rathkii
AAATCTTGAAAATATAAACACATAAACCTTGAAAATATACACGTGTTAATTGCCCAACTTGTCACGTAACCTGCTTAATATAAAATGTTGCAAAATAATAACAGACGCAGGAATAACTCGTCCCACGATTACAACCTACATATATTTAATAACGGAGAGTTTCTCTTTAAACTCATCTATAGGTTTCTACATACCTGCCGTCGGCAATTACCCTTGGTTTCACGCGTCAAAATACTACTCTCCTTTAAATCCTGCATTGTTTGCGTGATCCAAAAACTGGCAAACTAGTTTATTCATGCGTAGTTCCATATTCAGGATATACAAAACGTATGCATTCTTATGTTATTGACAACAAGTTTCATAATGAGGGAGGATGGCTATCTACCTTGCAGTTTAGAGTTAAATCTAGACTGATTGACAGGGTGATCCAATATCAGCTCTAATCATACTTAAAATCTTTCGTTGCTCTGAACTTAGCGTTGACGCCGCTGAGTCCCATCTTGCTTTTTCCTTCGCTTCTTACCCTTGGCAAGTCGGTCTCGAATATAGTAATTTACGTATAACTCTCTCGTCTCTCCTCTCTTCTATATATATATATATTATTATATTATTATATATATATTATCTATATATAATTTATATATAATAAAATATATAATTTTTTATATTTCCATAATAATAAATTATATAATATCGAAATATAATTATATCAATATATATAATATTAAATATATTTTTTTCATTTATTTCTTTTTTTTTTAAATAGTTCTTAATGTGATTTTGTTCAATAATTTTGGCAAAGGCAAAAGTTGCTAGATTGTTGGAAATTTGGGAGTTTTTTATGAGTGTTCGAGAAGGAGGCTTTGTGGAAAAATCCCAAAAATGACACAAATAAGAATAAGGTTTCTTTTTCGTTGCCATGACAACCAGTGTTTTAAAAGCATTATAATTATGCTTTCTTGGGAGGCACAAATGAAATTCCTCAGTCATGATCTTATGAAATAATCCTTAGGGAAGAGAAATAAATTAACATTAATTAAAGTAACGTTGGAGTAAGTGAGTTTTAAACATTTATTTTTAACTACTTATAAATAGTAATTGGAATCGTTATAAAGTCGTTACTTCTTTTATTTTTTTTTAGAGAGGCCGGCCTCGTGCTTCCCGTAAACCGCGCCTGCTTAAGACGCAGTAAAGATAAGCAACATCTATATAAACATAAATGATTCACACTTTTTCAAGTATATCTCTAACATATAAATGTTAATTTTCCATAAAGCATAATATCCAACGAAACAAACAATTTATCATAACCTAGACTTAAAAAGCCACTTATTATTATTATTATGTATTATTATTATTATTATTATTATTGATTATTATTATGGTGATTATTATAAGTGAATAAGTTTTTTCTAAAGACTCCTTTCTAATTATGATATGATTATGATGTTTAATATATATTACTTATATTATTATTATATTAATTATATTTTAAAGCTTATTTTATTAATATTTATTACCTTTATTATTATTATTATTATTATTATTATTATTGATTATTAATATTATAAACAATATGATTATTAATCTGTTTTTTGTTTATTTATGATTTATTAAATTAATTTTATTATTATTATTTTATTATTAATTATTATTATTATTTATTATTTTTATTATAATTATTATTATTATTATTATTATTATTATTATTATTATTATGTATTAAGATATTTTATTTCTATTTTTATTTATTTATATTTTGTTATTATTATTATTATATTTTAATTATTATTAATGGTGAAATGAACGAGCTTCACTTTCAGTAATAAATAACATCAAAGTGTCTATATAAAAATAATTTAACTAAAATTAATTTTAACATTAAATAATATAATTTGACCTAAAAAAGATAAAAAAAAAAAAATAAAAAAAAAAAAATAAATAAAATATAAAAAAAAAAAAATAAATTAATAAAAAAAAAAAAAAAAAAAATAAAATAAATTAAAATAATTAAAAAAAAATTATAAAAAAAAAATATAAAAAAAAATAAAAATATAAATATTAATTAAATAATAAAAACTCAGAACTATATAGAAAAAAATTAATAAATTAAGAAAAAATATATAATAAATAATATAAATAAAAATGAATTTAATAAAACATAAAATTAAAAAAAAATAAAAATTATAAATAAAAAAAAAATATAAAAAAAAAATTTAAATATATATAAAAAAAATAAATTTAAAAAATAAATAATAATATAAAAAAAAAAAAAAAAATATAAAAATAAAAAAAAAAAAAATTATATAAAAAAAAAAATAAAAAAAAAAAAAAAATAAATATAAATTAATAAAATATTAATTAATTACTTTTCTTTCATAGTGATAAATTGTTTCTTACGTGAAATCATAAATAATTTAAAACTCAATATATCTTAGAAAGTATATATATATATATATATTATATTATATATATAATATAATATATATATATATAATTATAATATATATATAATTATATATATAAATATATCAGAAATTAATTACGTAAAGAACTTCTTTTGATGCTATTACCAACCGTTAATTGTGTACCAGTCGAGCAAAGATACCGTTCTAAAGGTTGAAGACTGATATTTCTATTTTCAATCTTTCATTTTCTTTTTATATAACATACCTGAAAACAATTTTTTTTTCCAAGTGAAACTTATGTAAATTGCTCAGAGTTTTAATTTTTATTTTACTTTATGTATCTTTTTACATTTATATTTTGTTGTTTATTTTGTTTATTTAATTGTTTATTTATTTTCAATTTTATTATATTTTTAATTATTTTATTTATTTAAAAATTTTGTTACACTTTTCATTTGTTTTAATTTTTTTTTTAATTTAAACTTTTAATTTATTTTATAAAAATTATTTCTTTTTAAACTTTTTTCTTATATTAATTATTTTTAATAAAATTATTTATTTTAAAAGTTTTATATATTTTTAATTTTAATTTATTTAAAATATGTTTTTTAAAAACTTTTATTTTCATTTTATTTATTTAAAACATTTTGGGTTTTTTACTAAAAATTTTATTCATTTTATGTTCATAACGCAAGAAAATTTGCATTTTACAGGCCCTAAAGCAGTAAAATCAGTAAAAATCATTATGTCACCATATCCCATCCTCTCACTCATGCATGATCTATTGATCTATTGATCTATTGATATGTTGATCCATTGCTTCAAGTAATTTTTTTTGTGTAAAACATAACATAAAAATAAGTTCTTTAATAAGTATTCGTCTAATAGTATAAATTTAATTGACCATAACAAGTAATAGTAATCAAACAATTACGTCCCAACCTTCATCTATGATCTATTGATCTACTGATCAATTGATTTATTGATCTATTTATCTTTTGATTTATGTCATATCTTGTATAAACATAACATAAAAATAAGTTCTTAATTAAAAAAAATTATTGGAAAGTGGATAATAAAACGAAGTTTTTTACTTTTTTAAAGTCATTTATAACATAAATGCAACATAACATAATCGTTGACAATATAATTTTAGAACATCACAGTCTATTTGCAAGTTTACAATAGAAACAATATTTCAAAACAAACATATGAGAATATAATTACCATATACCCGCAACACTATCATAGTCAATATGTTGGCAAACTTAAACAAACATTTACCAATGACTATAGTATCTTTATCCATTGTTGAATAAATGTTTCGAATAACACAGTTTTTAACATGATAAGCTAACATAAGATAATTTTAAGCTGAACTAGAACATAACGGTATAATAAATAGATAGCATATCTACATATGACATTGCATTTGGTAATATTTATGCAACTTAAAACTTTCTGATAACTAACCTACTATACACAATCTAACATCAATAAATACTACATATAAAGTTTCCACAGATAAAGTAACATAAATACTTACACACGAATAAGACTGTTAATGTAAAGTTAATACTTATACACAGTAAGAGCTAATATTATACAAAACATAACCTATTAACACTTTTTCAAGTATATCTTAGCATATCAATGCTAATTTAACATTGACATAGTAATATATATATATATATCAAAACGTAACAAAAATTTATTATAACCTAACCTAACTATCACACATACCAATGAATAAATGCTAACACGTCAAAGTGTTCACATTAATAAAGATAACATAACATACTTTACATGCGAATAAGCTGTTAATGTTAACAAAACAATTTCGATCTTTACTATACATAAAGAAGAAAATATTATTATTATTATTATTATTATTATTATTATTATTATTATTATTATTATTATTATTATTATTATTATTATTATTATTATTATTATTATTATTATTATTATTATTATTATTATTATTATTATTATTATTATTATTATTATTATTATTATTTATTATTATTATTATTATTATTATTATTTTATTATCATTATTATTTTTAATATCATTATTTTATTATTATTATTATTATTATTATTATTATTATTATTATTATTAATTATTATTATTATTATTATTATTATTATTATTATTATTATTATTATTATTATTATTATTATCCCACAAAGATCTCAAAACACCAATAAAGCGTACGGAAACTTTCACTGCCTAACCTTAAAAACAGATGTTAAGGCTAAGGAAAAAAAGGGAACAAAGTAATAAATTTAGTTACCCTTCTCATGTGTCAAAAGATATTCTTAGTTACAATTTTAATAAAAGGAACTGCCTAGGATAAAAACAGATGTTATATAAGGAAAAAAGGGGAACAAAGTAATAAATCTAGTAACCTTTCTCATGTGTCAAAATATATTCTAAGTAATAATTTTAATAAAGGTACTGCTAAAATATAAACAGATATGTTATGAAGTAAGGGGCAAATGAAGAAGACAAGTAGATAAATCTGTGTAC